>CM042037.1:67119380-67124380 GCA_023525975.1 Smallanthus sonchifolius | reverse complement strand
GAATTATGACTATATCCGCTATTCTGATATTCAAATTCAATACAGATGAAATTGGAACAAGTTGACCCCTTTTTATTTTATTTATTTTCATTTCTTTGGACTCCGCAAGAATTTGTCGATATTTCCAATTCAATCATCTTGATCTATTGGAATAAATTGTCATTTCGTTCCTTCACAGATAACCATTTTTTCTAAGTCACAAGATAAGAATTCATTATCTTTCTTTGATTACAAGATCAAGATTAATTTATATCTATATAATATAATATTTCTATTTAGATTTATAGCTATCAGATCGCGGCTTGATGTACCAAAAATTTCCATTTCGTTGCATCCAATATTTTTGTTCCGACAATCGTATGAAAATATATTCAACCAACTCCAATTCTTTTACCTATTAACATCTTAGAAGATTTCACAAAGCCCCTATCACTTAGTTTTCGACTTTTCGGAAATATATTAGCCGATGAATTAGTAGTTGTTGTTCTTGTTTCTTTAGTACCTTCAGTGGTTCCTATCCCCGTCATGTTCCTTGGATTATTTACAAGTGGTATTCAAGCTCTTGTTTTTGCAACTTTAGCCGCGGCTTATATGTTGGGATTAAACACGATCACACACGAACACACAAACACGAAAGCAGTAATGAACACGGGGTTTAACGTGGTTCGGTCTAAACTGACCTACGTCCACAGGTGGCAACTAGGATATTCTTTATTAGAGGCGACACAAATTACAAGTACAAAACATTGTATTTATAGAGACTAAACTAGGGTTAGGAAACTTAATCCCCAAGTAAACTCAATTAGGGCCCAAAACCAATTAGGCTTAGCAACCGGGCTAGGGCCGGCTGCCCTTAACCTGTGCCTGCCCTAAAAGGCCTACGAACCCAACAATCTCCCACTCGGAGGCCTTGAATGCTTTCGCCTGCTCTCTCAAATGTACTTCTGTAATCTGTCAACGGAACTTCATGCTCCTCCTAGTTACCACCACCTTCTCATCAATTAAACTGAAGGCCCGTTGAAGCACCCCTGAGCTTCAACTCATCAGTCACAGCTAGTGACTTGTTCTCTGTCCCTGCCTGCTCCCACTGTAACCAACCCGTTACACTGCTGGCATCTGAAACATCATGAGAACCCACACTCTCCATCATAAGCAAGTAATCCACTGGAGAGACTTTTCCGGTCGGAATGCTGGTCTTCTTAACCCATTGTAGCACTGGAGCTGTAACTGAAACACGACCTGTGCTCCCACTGTCACGATGCCCTCTACCTGGTTTAACCTTCCAAACTCGTTCATCCTGAATCTTCACTTTGACTCTGGGTTGCTCACTTGCAAAGCAAACCCTCTTCTGCCCACGAGATTCTGTGAACCGGATTTTGTTTTCTTTCTGAACCGGGATAATCTCTCCCTCAGACGGTATACTGACCATATAAAGCGAACCCCTCTTTCTTCCTCGAGCCATGACAAGATTGCCTTTAACCACTATCCACTGACCGTTCCTAAACTTAACTTCGTGTCCTTGTTCATCCAACTGTCCGACAGAAATTAACCTTTTCTTCAAACTTGGAATTATCCTGACATCCTTCAAAGTCCATGAACCAGCTGAAGTCTTCAATTCTATGTCACCCATGCCCGTAACCTCGAGAACATCATCGTTCGCCAGTCTTACCTTCCCAAAATCCCCTTCTTTCAGATTCTGCAATGCTTCACTGCTGTGGGTAGCATGGAATGAAGCACCAGAATCCATCACCCATGAATCTATAGCATCCTCTACGCAACAAACCAGTGCGTCCTCTACTACAAGCTATTTCACCTCGTTTTTATCATCCTCTTTCTTAACACCCGGACACTGATTTCTAAAGTGTCCTTGTTCCTTACAGTTCCAACAAGTTATATCATTACGAGTCCTAGACTGACTCCTCCTCCTGCTCCCACTACTTCTGTTATTCTTTCTTCCTCCTCCAACATTCAATAATTCACTTGATGATTCACCAGAACTTCTCCTTCTGACGTCCTCGCTCGTAATAAGATCACAAATCCCCTCAAAAGTAAATCCGTTGGTACCCCCTGAACTGGAAATTGTTGTAACAGTTCCGGACCAACTGTCTGGCAAAGAAGATAACAGCAGCAAAGCTTGAACTTCATCTTCGAATTTGATACCCACTGAAGCAAGTCTGGCCAAAATCGAATTTAACTTGTTTATGTTTTCTGTAACTGAACTTCCTTCTCTTATCCTTGTATTCACCAGCTCTCGAATCAAAAAAACCTTATTAGCAGCCGAAGGTTTCTCGTATATTTTAGATAGGGCTAACATCATTCCACAGGCTGTGGTTTCCTTCATGATGTTGAATGCCACATTCTTTGACAACTCCAATGTAATAGCTGCCCTGCTTTTCTGTCTTTTGATTCCCAATATGCTGGATCCACCTTTTCTGGTCTTTCCCCACTCATCACTACATTCAAATCCTTCTGACATAGTAGTGCTTCAATCTGCATCTTCCACCACCCAAACTCCTTTCCATCAAACTTCTCAATCCATGTTTTCTCGTTATCTGCCATTGCGAACTGCAACAAACTGAAAAAACAACCCGAAAAACTGACCTCGTAGAACGTGCAGACTGTCCGAAAATCACAGCAACGAAAACTGGACAGAAAACAGCAGTTGTTAACTTTTTCTGGTCAAACTCAGCAGACTGTTGACTTTTCTGGTCAAACTCAACAGGGTGTACTGTAGCGACGACACTGTTCCGGCAGCACTGTAGCGTCGGAACCCTAATCGTCGAGTACTGTAGCACGACTACTGTTCATGTGCGGTACTGTTCATGGCTGTCACAACCCATTCGGCGGCGGAATCACCGAACGTGACGTGTAGGATTGTTCAAAGGCATCGTGGCACTATTGTTGAAATATAAATTTAACCGATTTCATTAAACTAAGAATTTCAAATACAATTGTTTCAATTAAAGGAAATACATTGATAAACAAAAGACAAAAATATTTAAATTTGATATCTAAGGCAAAGTCCCTAGATTCCGTTTCCATGGTAGCATCAAACATCTCCTGAAAACATGTAAAATAATATTTGATCAACAATAAAGTTGGTGAGTTCATACAAGTTTCATACATATAATAATCATGTTTAAAGCAACAATTCACATGCATATACATACTTTACTAATGTTCATACAATTTGTAATGATATAGTTCAAACCTATTGTTGACATAGCATACCTAGCATCCAAAGAATACTACTCGAAAAAAATAACATAACAAGATCGGGGGCTCCATAAAGGTAACGAAAAGCCGACGGTGTCAATCCTATAGCGCTACACTTGTTAAGTGCGGTTTTGCAAGAATTAATGAACTATTGTATTAACAAGTTGTATTTAAGCATGTAGTCAAGTTGTTGTCACATGAGCATGTTAATGAATTGTGTTTGAATAAAGTGTGAATCTTGTAGTGTATGGGTTTTGAATATGTACATGTTTTCAAGTCCCAAAGTGCAAAAATGTAAAAGGGGCAAGTATGAAACTCACGGTTTGGCGTGGTAACGAAAGGATGAACGGGAAGGTGAAGAGTCGGGAATGCCGGTTAACCTAAAAGGTAACGTAGGCATAAGTTCGGTGGAGAAGAAATAATAAATAATATATATGTATAATAGTATCAAGTTGGTCATGCATCGCCGACGGCGGACCGAAACACAAACCCCTAACTTAGTTAGGAATTCGGATGGTCAAAAGTTAGTATAATTAGTAATATACCACTTGAAGTGGCCAAGAGAAAGGTTGGGAAATCCACAAACCTTGTTAGATTTATTTATAATATTTATGTATAGGATTTGAACACCTTGTGGCTATTGGATGTCTTATGGTAGATGAACCTATGTTCATCTACTTCATCCAAATACCTTAGCACAAGGCTTCCATCATAGAATTTTGATGGAGGCTTAGTTTGGTTTTACCACAACTAGATGTAAAATATCCAAACAAGAACATGAAGAAGGAGAAATGTTAGTTGAAAGACCACAACTTGGACCTCAAATGGTGACTTATCTTAGATGTTTACCAAGGTAAACAAATGATAAGATCCTAGAGGTTTATCCAAGAGGGTGAAGGAAGAATTGTTAAGGAAAAAAAAGGAAGAAACATTAAGAAAAATAAGGTTTTTACCTTATAAAATTCTGCCAAAAAATCTTGGAAGAAATGGAGCACTTGGAGAGATTTTGGAGAGAATTTGGAGGGTGTAAGGGTGGAGGAGTGAAAGGGAGTGGGTATTTATAAGTGTAGATTAGGGTTTGGGGTATTAAATGAGTTAGTTGGGAGTTGGTGGTTGAAAGGGAGGTGATTTTTAAAAAAGAAAAAAAATGAAATAATAATAATAGTACTAATGATAATAATGATAATACTACTACTAATAATAATAATAATAAACCGAGCGTGTATGGACATGAAACGAGAATATAAATGTAAAAAAAGTAAAACACGTGTTTGTAATATATAATTTTGTAATATTGCGCGTATGATGTTGTCTTGCATATGTATAAATGTAATGTATGTTGTAAACATGTAATTGAATAAATCCAATAAATTCATTGATCATAAGTCTCGGGTTACAATGGATTCAAAAATGAAAGTACAAGGGTACAAAATGTAAATAAACGATGATGTGGAAAATACGGATATTACAACGGCGGTTGCACTGTTCATGGTAGGTACTGTAGCGATGGCGCTACTGTAGCGGCGGAACCCTAATATGGCGGCGGCAAACAGTAACGGTTCGTGTGATCTGATCTCTAGCCAAAGCTCTGATACCAGTTGTTGGGATTAAACACGATCACACACGAACACACAAACACGAAAGCAGTAATGAACACGGGGTTTAACGTGGTTCGGTCTAAACTGACCTACGTCCACGGGTGGCAACTAGGATATTCTTTATTAGAGGCGACACAAATTACAAGTACAAAACATTGTATTTATAAAGACTAAACTAGGGTTAGG
>CM042037.1:66237500-66499177 GCA_023525975.1 Smallanthus sonchifolius | reverse complement strand
TGACTTAACACGGTATTGTTGGGGGTCTCGTAAGTTTAAAAATCAGATCAAATTAAAAGTTAAAATTTTCACACAACGTCGAAACGACTTTGGACATTTGATCAAAGCAAACCTGAGGCGGTAGACTATTTTATTAAACCAAAAGTTAGTTATGGTTAGGAAGGGCAAAACAGATGAACACGCGAGTGAGATTTTCCGCAACCAAAAAAATCTTGATGGAAAAATTGAGTTATTTATTTTCTAGCAACGACTAGACATGAACACGCGATTGATACACGATGAACTCTCCCAACCGAATCTGGCTTAATCAACTTTGGAAAAATGTTTCAAAGGCGTGATTACAACACTGCAAAGTTATGTGATCCAAAGCTAACTATGAGAGAACGGCCATGACATCAGAAGCACGAAGGGCAATATACTCCGAACCATCAGCCCCTTTGAAATCGTTCCCTGCAAATTTCGAGTAAAGAACAGTGTTTCCTGGAGACAATGGCACTCCTGTTCTATTTCCTTCTTCATTCAGAGGGCCCGGCCCGACCGCAATCACCTGCATTTCCAAAGCCCAAAAACATGTAGTAAGCACAAGGTATAATAAAAATAAATAAATCCAAACACTTGTTTCTCAAGCAAAATGGGTTGGGCTCGTTGGGTCAAACAGCTCATTGTTTAGTAGGGGTCAAAACAGCCAGGCTAAGCTTGACATGCAAACATTTCTTTGCACATTTTTTGAAATTTTTCGGTCGTCCGATATGATTTAACATTATTACAATAATAATCTAAATAATTAAATGAAAAAAATCAAGAAAAATGTATCTGGCAACTTTCAACTTGTTATACATGTTTCCAGTTTTAGCTAAAGTGTTTATCTGACCAATATGGCCGTATGAGATAAAACACAACCCATTTTGAGCCAGTCATAAGTAAAAGGTCAAAATTGCCACCTCTATATAAATATATACCATCTATGATGCAAATGTAGAGGTCTTTAACTCACCGTGCCAATGGAGGGTTTATCCTTGCTTGCCGGTGTTAGCAATAAGCCACCCGCAGTTGTTTCCTCAGCTTCCTCAACCTTTATCCAAATGTCAATGTGTTTAGTTATTCTACCAATCACTTAGATGTCAGGAATCAGAGTAGGTATCGTACACAGCAGAAACAAACACACACACACAAACGAATATAGAAAGCAGTAACACAAGAAGTAACGTGGTTCGGCCAAAGTGACCTACGTCCACGGGTGCAACTAGGGTTTCTCTTTATTATTAGGTGCTACAAAGAATTACAATTACATAACTAAGTATATATAATAACAAGATTAGGGCTAATTTAACAAACTAGGGCCGGCTGCCCCTTTCCTTGTGTTCCAGTCGTAACAGGTCCAAAGGCCCAGCTCGGCCCAGCCCGAAAGCTTTCATAGCCCAACATTAGATACAACTGCAAACAGGTTTTAAGTCCTCTGGATATTGGGATTGAACAAAGATTGATTTATCATCATGCATCACAAGTCATGATTAGTAAATCATATACACATCAAATCAAGAACAGTGTCCAAGCTTGTTAATGGCACTCAAGATTGTATCAATTGTTCAAATCATGCTAAAAGGGCGCGTGTTCGATGTATGAGGGTAACTGACCTTGATAAGAACACGATCGTTAAGCGGTTTCAAATCCTTAACATCATCTGTTTCAAGAATACCAACAATGTCATCCTCCTTCAGTATGAGGTGGTTTGATCCATTAAACTCGACCTCCGTCCCTGCATACTTGGAATATACAACTGGTGTGCCAGTCTTCAATATAATCATATAAACAGCACCCAGTTAGTTCATATCCAATATCCAATATCCAATATAAGTATTTAAACGTCGAATACTCGAAAGTAATCAAATAACTACCTTCACACCAATCTCCACCTTCTTCTCTCCAACCGTTCTACCTTCCCCAACAGCAACAACCTCACCCCCTTGAGGCTTTGTCTGTGCAGTTGATGGCAGTAGGATACCACCTACAGTCTTCTCCTCTGCCTCCTTGATTTTAACCAACACTCTATCACCCAAAGGTTTCAATGAAGTGTACTGCACGATGAAACGATAAATCAGAAAATGTATGAACTCAAATGACCAGAAAAAGAACAATAGTTCAGAAAAAGGTAAATTGGATTTCAATAATCCAAACTGTGACCCATTGGCCGATAATAATCCATACCGGCCATTCGACTACTACAGCGCTCCGCCGCTCCCGACTTTCAATTTCGTTGCCAAACGAAATCCGAGGAGCATAATCATAAAAAAAATTACACTTGATTTCCACTCGATTTCGCTTGTTCGTTTTCGCATTTCGATTCGAGCAAGCTCAATCCCGAGCCTAAAAATAAATTGTTTTAATAAACGAACTCGAGCTTACTCGTGAGCCTAAACAAACCTATTTATTATATATAATTTTATTTAATAAATAATAATTAATATATGTTTATATAATTACAACAAAAATAACTGAATAATATATATTATATATAAAAATTACAATAAAAATATATAAAAATAATTAAAAATATATATAAATTATTTACTAATTATTAAATAATAAACAAGACAAGCCCAATGCAAGCTAGAGCTTGAAAAACTACTCAAGCTTGAGCTTTAGAAATCAAACTTTAAAAATAAAGCTCGAAACGAGCCGAGCTCAAGCTCCCGGTAAGTTGAACGAGCTTGGTCTTGGCTTGTTTACCACTGAAAACAAATATAAAAAATTAAAAGTTACAAGTGTAATTGATTAAATTGCCTGTATGTATTAATTTCAATCAATGGATCATAGTTTTGAATTATTAAAATCAAATTTGCTTTCAGAAAATGTATAAGCAACTATCTTGCAGAATAAAAAATGATGCAACAGTCAACCTTTGGGGCAACGATGGTGGCAGATTTGACAACCAGAACACGGCTTGACCGGATCGTGGAGCTTCTAAACGGTGAAGACACCGCAACCGATGAAACTTTGGATGTTGAAGACCTTAGACCTTCAAACGACGGAAGAATACACGTCGATGTCAACTGAGCAGCGGCCATTTCCTACACACGAATCAAAGGAAAATTCAATCGTTTATTCATCGAGAAACGAAGAAGCAAACGGTATGCTTACATTCGATTGGATTATGCAGTTGAAATCTTAATAATCGCGCAAAATCGATGTGAATTGAAGAACAATGTTGATTTTGAAACTGAATTGAGATTTTATTTTACATACCTTGAGGGAAGACGATGGTGAAACTGATTGAAAACGTAAAGGATAACAAAACCCTAGAGACAATTTGGACTTTGGAGTGTGGGGTGGGTGGGGTGTGGGTTTATAATTGTAGAAGAGACGTTTCCAGAAGCTTTCGACTTAAACGGCGACGTTTTGGTGGTTTGCCTTTTCTTTCTCAAACGTTCGACGATGATGTAGAGTTTGTAATGCTAATACTCATTTGAATCATCTTTACATATATGTAACGTTTTCTATAATTTGTTTTGTTAGTGCCTCTCGTATGAATAAAAAAATATTTTATTGTTATTATTATTTCATCGAAAAAAGACGTATTTTCCTACACAAAGAACGTATTAAAAGTTAATCTAAACTCGGGTTCTCGAGATCATATTATGAGTTCATACTAGCATTACAAGATCTGGTTCCAAAGCGGGTCAACGTATCATCACTACACCTATAAATAATGATTCGTTTTTATATAAATATACTTATTTAAGTATATTTTGTTAGCTAAATGAGTTGATTTAGGTTATTTAAATTATATAGTAGTTAAAAAATATCACTCTTATAAACTAGCTAACTTGAAACAAGTTTAAATGGCTCATTTGTAACATCCCGAAAACAGTAAACAAATAAATAATAACACGAGCGAGGTTGAATCGAGGGTTCAAAACGGAAAGGGAACGGGCTTGGGCTCGACTCCAATGGGCCAAGGGGAGCCATGTATATAAGGCCAAGGCAGCCCTCCTTCCCACTCCACCCTCATTTGCGCAACTTAGAGAGAGAAAGGGAGAGCACGGGTCTAAAGAGAGAAAGCTCGGGAATCGGTTCAAAAGCTCGGGGATCATTAGCCATCATCTCTGCATCGCAAAGCAACCGAAATCGGACTCCAGAAGGTAACCTCCAAGCTTGAATATGAGTTTTTAATGGTTTTGGGTTTTGAGTTAAAAATCGCATAAAGACACAGTTTTTACGTATGGAATACAACACAAACCACATATTTAAGCTTATGGATGAAAATAGAACGTTTTGAACGTAAAAAGTTAAAGGCTTAAATGCCTTGAAATGAGCCGACCAGATCTAGGGTTCTGATTGGGGAAGAAGGTCGCACAGGCGAACTTAACGGACCCAAAATGGCGAACTTAATATGTTCGCTAGTACATGTTCGCCTAAAAGATGCGAACTTGCTTATGTTCGCCTAAGATTAAAATCAGAGAACTTATCTTAAGTTTAAGGTAGCGAACTTGCTAAGTTCGCCTATGCCCAAATTGGCGAATTTAGGTAAGCTCGCCTAACCCTAAGACCAGAAGCGTTTAGCGTCGTTTAAGTTCACTATCTTATCTTGTATATTTTGTTATACAGATTTGGTGTGAAACCTTAGTAACGTTCAGTGACTAGCTAAGTGTATTTCAGAAACCACTCATCATGTGAGTTCTATGTGCCCCCTATGTGTTACTTATAAATGATTTTAAATGTTTTGGGGTTGAAGTGTATACATGATATGAAGGAATGTTATGATATGTGTTATATGACAATACATGATAACTATATGTATGACAACTATGTTTATGAACAAAGAAATATGATAAGTATGATATGAATAAAGGAATGAAAGTATGACATAATGTATAAGAACAAAATCTCGCTTTATATTTTATATATTACATATTATGAATGTATGTAAACGTTATGGACGCTTCGATGATAACGGCTACTTCGGTAGACGGACGACCACGTGACTATTTTGCAGCTAGGACATATACGGACCTTCATCAGCTAGGCCGTTTGAAAGGCAATAAGGGACGACCACATTCATGCCGGACGACTGCAGTAATAAGTAGAACGGTTGCATAAATAATAGTCATGGGGGAAACGGATGCCTTAGGGCAGACGGGCGAATAGGACGGACTACGACGGTAGGACGGTTTTAGACGGACGGTCGAAGGTTGCCAGACGGTTTTATGATATGACGGATGGTTTCTAGTGTCGGACGGTTTACGAATTGGACTAGGACGGTAGTTCTATGGCGTTTGTCTTCGTGACTTACGTAAGCATTATGACGGGTTGATCACCCATATGTGTATGACCAATGATTGTGCACCAGGAAATAAGCATGTATGTATATACCCATTATGAAAGATGTATTAAAGCAGCAAAGTAAATAAAGTACAAATATATATATATATATATATATATTTATATATATAAATATATATATATATATATTTATATATATATAAATATATATATTTATATATATATATATATTTATATATATATATATTTATACATATATATCTATTGTCATAAGATAAAATTGATGTCTGCTTACTTTTAAAGTAGAACTCACCAGCGTTAGCTAACTTTTAGTATGCACTTCAGGTAACAAGAAGACGGGGCGTGCTAAGGCGTGATGGCTACTCGGCATACCTTACATCCCACTTACTTGAGTTTTATGTTAAGACAATGTTTTGTTATGTTAAGACTTCTGTTGTTATGTAATTGAATGACGTATGCTTCCGCTACTTTGAATGTTTTAATTTAAATTCAGTATTTGATGACTATGTTTATGAGTAAATCCAACAAGTGAGGTCTCCCGGGTTTGGGGCCTTACATCATCGCACCACCACAATGTTTACCACCATCACCACCTACCAGTCGCCACTCCACCATCACTGCCTTCGTCTCCACCGCTACCGTGAATATTTGCCATCGACATAACCACTGTCTTCGATGTTGTCGTCACCATCATCTTTGTTGTCGTCAGCACCGTCCTCTCCACCTCCACCATCGATGCTTCCATCATTACGTTCACGTCCATCGACACTGCCATTGTCAGTTTTGCCACCATCAGCCACCATAAGAACATATCTATTATATGAATCCATTTTGATAAGTTTTTTTTCTTCAAAACAACCTATTTCAACTCGAGCCGGTTTTGATCATAACTCAACTTGACCCGTTTCATATTTAATCACTACCCAAAACACTCTAAAAACAAAAGGTTTAGTTGTACCACGTCTAACACTTGAATATTGGGAATTTGATGACACTATGACACAAAGATGATGTTTTAAAACTTGTAAAATTGGATAAATGATAATACTATTACAAAACACCCATATGTCAAATGGACTATGTATTGATACCCGATTGATAAGTAGTTGATTTCAAGATATCATTGTTGGGAAAACAATTATTTGAAAATCATTAATCCCTTGTTTTGATAATGACAAAAGTAATTAACTTGTACTATCTTGTGCTAACAACAAATGATCATATATCACATGCATGTCCCTAAACACTCAAGTTATCAAGTATGTATGATCAACAAATAACAAAGTCACATGCAAATCAAGTTATCGAGAATGTGTAATCAACAAGCCACAATGTCACAAACAACATGCAAATCAAGGCGGTGGTTATACAAGGATGAATTCAACATTCAATGATCAAGATCAAGGTTTATCTAACAACATGAGTATGTTGTGGAAATTAGGTAGATTAAAATACATAAGCTAAAATCATAATAAGATTTATAAAAACACAATTTTTATAAAAACAAAGTCATTTTCCCAAAAATAAAATATAAATCAATAATTTATAAAAACCCAAAGCTATATAAAAATGGTTTCTATAACATATTTGAAATTAAAATTTGAATTTGAAAGATAAGGTAGGTTGGTGGATATTTTATAAATATAAGAATCCCAACATGTTTTTAAATGGAAAATACAAGCAAACCAAAAAATAGCTAAAGGCCAAAACAATTTAGGAAGGCATCTTCCATGTTTTTGAAAATAAAAAAGGAAAACTCACCATTTTGGTCAAAATAATCAATTGAAAAGCTTAAATCAGATTTACATGAGTGGAAATGATTTGCAGTGTGAAATTGAACAAGCTCAAATGTTCAAAATTTACACCAAAAAGCGGACAGAAGGTCCATGGTTGATGGGCGGTCGACCGTGACCTGTCTGATCCTCAACTTTTTTGTTTCCAATTTTTTGCCTATAAATTGAAGCCCTTGTCCAACTTTTACACTCACCATTTTTTCTCTAACACTTTCAAATTCACTTCTAATATCTCTCTTTAGTTTTCATCATATTCTAACTTCTTTCAAGAGAAATTAAAGAACAAAAAAAGAAGTTGTGCTTCAATTTTCATCATTTGTGGTAGCGTGTTACCACTTCATTGTGAGATATTCTTGTAATAGGCACTCACTAAACTTGTGTGTGTGAGTTAGTTATTATTAACACTATATTTATATAGTATATGATTGGGTTGGGAAACACTATCTTGACATAGTGTAGAGATGTGAGAGTGCAAATACCACTATCTTAACATAGTGAGTCGAAGAAGGTTATAAGGTTCATATGAGGTTGATGCTCACCAAAATATTCAAGTATGAAGAATCATGGTTGATCAAAGTCCAACTTGAAATTGAAGTTTAAGATTGTCAAAAATATTCTAAGTGTTGGAGTCTACTAAGGAGGACTAGGGGTGTTCAAAACCGGATATCCGAATTTCGGATAGGGAATTTCACTATCCAAAATTTCGGATACGGATCCGGATAGTAAACCGGATATCTGAATTCTTAAAAATAATTCTATAGTTTTATTTGAATTGCAATCAATCAAACATAAAATTGAGATTTCAGGTTTCACACATGTCTAGTCTATCATTGAGCATGGTCTACTGCACTCGACACCTATTTGCATGCCATCGATCAATGTTATAACATTTAAATTCAAGAACAATAAGTCATAGTCGGACTTTTGAGGTCAACCCGATTAACTTTAAGGCTTCAGCATCAATATTGAAACGATTGCTTAAAATATTTTAACAAAACATATGTGCAAACAAAAATGATAAATTTGTTGCACAACTAGTATAACTTCTGAACTTTAAAAGCAATGGGTTTGACCACCAAAAGTCAATGGTACTCTCTTCAGATGCAATGATGCATACACATATAACAGAGCTTTTTTTACTTTATGATGATCTGAATAGCTTGCACAAGTCGCTGACGAGCAATCCCTAAAATTAAAAAGCTGAGATTGCCTTCTTCTTTGATCCCCATCGATGTAAAGAGGGAGATTCTCTGGTTATGTGAAACATCCTACTTATTTCTTATTTTATTATAGTATTATATTACGAAAAAAGGTCTCAGTTTATCAAAACCTTGTCATTGAATGACACATGTATATTTTATCAGAGTATTATATTGCGAAAAACATACCAGCATGACCTGATGTAGTTTTATGCTGTTTTTGGATGAGTTTTTATCCAATTTGACCCATTCCACCAATATACTCTCAACTTAACTATAAAACTCCATAAGCACATGTATAAAACATTTTTGTATGTAATATGCAAGTTTAAATGAACATTCTCTTTGTTTTAAATACTCCTTAAACAATTGTTTAACCCATTTTAGTTAAACCTTTACCTTTCGTAAATCAAAGATTTCAAACTCCCATTCCACCTTGTTAAGGTTAAAAACCTTTAAAATTTACAATATCTCCTTAATAAGGCCCATGACTTTAAGCATACATATTTGTATAATCATCAATCACATGACCATTGTCCCTATTTGAATAATTCTACATGTTTCAAATATGGTTACTTACATATGGGAATTCATTTGTTCCCGATACGACTCTAGGATTATAATATGAACCCACTGGTTCATGTTTTAACCCGTTTGAACACTCAAGTTTATATAGGTCATGTGATTACTAATTTGCTTGGTTCCCATACCCTAAACAAGCCATAATAAGTATATTTGATCAATCAGAACCAATCTTGATCAACTAAACTCATCAATTCATCATTTTGGCGTTCTAAGCCAAATTTTGTCACAAAACACCATTTTTTTAAACCTACCAATTTCATTCTTAAACCCAAGATTTAGATTCAAACAAATTACATTAGTCATGTTAGTTCTTTCTCAACAATTAATAATGATTTAGAACACCATTTATGTAACATCCTTATTTGGGTAAAACTAGGCCAATTTTACCAAAACCTATATAACAAAACCTTGATTTAAGCTATGAGATCTTATTTAGTTCAATTGTGATCTTACTTCTTTACAAATTTTCGCTCCTTACACTTTCAATCCCACATGTTTTTTATTTCAAAGTGTCAAATACAATTATTTTAGAAGAACACTATAAGCATAAAAATAAAATATAAATCAACAAGACCCAAATTTGCTAAGAACCCTAGAATTTTAGATTAGCCATGTCAACCCAAAATATGAAGTTAAGGGTCTCCATTTATAAATTGATGCAAGGTATGAAGTTTTTAATCTAAACATCATCATGCATGAACCAATTTCATGGATTATAGTCAAAACCCACATACAAGATTTCATATACAACAATGGAGGTTTGGATGAAGAAGATGATACTTACAAAGAGCTTTGAATCACTCAAAGTCTCAACTTTGATGTCTTATATGTTGGAAATTCTTGTTTTGCTTCATCAATTTGGCAAAGAAAAACCCTTCCCCTTTTCTTTCTCTCTTCACGTTGCACACGAGAACACACACAAACACACACGTAAAAATTCTACATTTTTTTCTTTCTTTGACTCATTTGACAAAGACTAAATGTGTTTGCCATTTTTACAATCAGGCCTTTTTACTTTGGTTGAATAACATAACGGTTCCAAGAGTTTCCATACTCAAAACTCTTCTAATTCCTTTTTATATAACATCATAATCTAACTCATCATATTTAAATAAAAGATTAAGAGGGATTATTTTTGTATATATATATATATATATATAGGGTTAGGCTAGAATGAAAACACATATGAGTTGTGAAAACTCTATGTAACAACTTTATTATTTTTTTTTTAAATAGGGTTGTTTTGTTACAGATTTTCGTCACTTTTTATAAAATAAAAATTAAAAAGCGCCGAAGGAATTTTTTTACAGTGTTGTTACATATGTAACACGTATAAAACATGATTTTTTTACAATTGTTACATCTTTTTTTTTTTTAAAAGTTCTTCGGCGCATTTTTGTTTTTTTATAAAAAGTGACGAAAATATGTAACAAAACTACCCTGTTTTGAAATAAATAAATAAATAAAGTTGTTACATAGAGTTTTCACAACTCATATGGGTTTTTTCCCTATATATATATATATATATATATATATATATATATATATATATATATATATATATATATATATATATATATATATATACATTAGGATGTTACAAATCTATCCCCTTAAGTAGGTTTCGTCCTCAAAACTTGGTTTCAAATACTTTGTAACGTTTGTTGATAGCTATTCTCATGTAACTTGTATCTATTTTATGAAATACCATTATGAAGTATTTTCTCATTTTTGCTCCTTACATGCTAAAATTAAAAAAAAAACACAATTTAAAGTTTATATTCGAACCTTGCGAAGTGACAATACAAAGGAATATATGTCAGAACCATTTCAATCTTACTTTATGCAAAATGATATACTTCATGAGTCCCTATGTGTCGGTACATCAACCCAAACTGGAGTATTGTTATTTGAACGTAAAAACAGACACATTCTCGAAATAACTAGAGCACTGTTATTTCAGATGAATATTCTAAAACCTTTTTGGGCAGATGCGGTTTTCACAACTATCAATCGCATGCCATCAATCATACTTAATGGTGACATTTCGTTTTCTGTTTTGTTTCCCATGAAACCTTTGTATCTGTGTACTCCTAAGATATTTGGCAGCACTTGTTTTGTTCGGGATACTCGTCCTCACCTTACCAAATTAGATCTAAAATCTCTTAAGTGTGTATTCCTTGGCTATTGTCGTCTCAAAATCATTACCGGTGTTTTTCTCCTATTCTTCAACGATATCTTGTATATCGAGATGTTACATTTCATGAGAACGTTCCTTTCTTCCTTGTACCACATACACATCCATCTAGGGAAGATGCCGAGTTTCTTGTCAGGGATGATGAGTTCCTTGTCTATCTATTAATCGTATCACCACCACCACCTCAACCGACTACTGACCCTGCACAACCAGAATCAAACCAGCCCTATACCCCTAAGCAACCAGTTGCTCCTCAGTAACATTCAGTCACCGTTCAACATCCTGTTTTTCAAGTATATCAACGACGACATTACTCGACATCAGATCCTGTTCCTAAACCATCCGCTTTGTCGACAGATTTATCGAATGACCCTCTTGACAATGACCTTCCTATTGTTCTTCAGAAAGGTAAGTGCACGTGTACCTATCCCATTGCTTCATTTGTTTCATATAACAAATTATCTGCATCCTCTCGTTCCTTTGTTGCTACCATCGATTCAATCTCCATTCCTAAGACTGTAGGTGAAGCTCTTGCTCGCTCTGGATGGCACAGGGCTATGATTGAGGAAATTGAAGCCCTTGATCAAAATAATACTTAGACATTATTAGATTTACCTGCCACCAAAAAGGCAATTGGTTGCAAATGGGTATTCACGGTGAAGGCTAATCCATATGGTTTTCTTGCTCGGCTAAAGGCTCGCTTAATTGCAAAAGGTTATGCTCAGACATATGGAATGGATTATTCTGAGACATTATTTCATGTTGCCAAAATGTCATCTGTGCACCTCTTTATCTCCTTGGCGGTTGCATATAATTGGGGCCTTTATCAACTTGATATAAAAAACGTCTTCTTACATGGAGATACTAAGGAAGAGGTGTATATTGAGCAACCACATGGGTTTGTTGCTCAGGGGGAGTCGTGCAAAGTATGCAAATTTTAAAAAAAATCTTGTATGGTCTTAAGCAATCTCCTCGTGCCTGGTTTGGAAAATCCAATATTGTGGTCACTAAATTCTGATCGAGAAGAAGCTCGTATGATCATTCAGTGTTTTTCACTTTGTCAGATTTGAGATATATTCTCCTCGTGGTATATGTAGATGATATAATAATTACAGGAAGTGATGAAGTTCGCATTAAAAATTGAAAGATTTTAGTGGGACTCATTTTCAAACAAAAGATTTAGGACCCCTGAAGTATTTTATTGGGAATTGAAGTTTCTCATTACAAAAAGGGGATTTGTTTAAATTAGCGGAAATACTGTTTGGATGTACTAAAAGATTATGGGATGATTGAAGCAAAGAGTCGTGATGCGCCAATGATACCGAACAGAAAGTTAAAAACACACGAAGGTGGTCTTCTTGAAAACCCGGAAAAAAGATAGAAAAATCATTGGTAAGTTAAACTATCTAACTATCACTAGACCGGATATTTCCTTCCCAGTAAATGTGGTTAGTCAATTTATGTCATCCCCTGAAACCTCACACTGGGAAGCTCTTTATCACATACTTAAGTACCTGAAGGGTGCTCTAGGTCGTGGGACCCTATACTAAAACCATGACCATCACATAAATGCTAATTATAATGGAGACCCAATTAGTAGGCGTTCTACTACTGAATATTGTGTTCTCGTGGGGGGTAATATGGTGTCTTGAAAGCAAGAAGCAAATCGTAGTATCTCCGTCTAGTGCAGAATTAGAATATAGGGCTATAGCACAAACCACTTGTGAACTAGTCTGGGTTCGGAATATTCTTGACGAGATTGGTTTTAGACAAACTAAACCAATGGATCTATGGTGTGATAATGAGGCATTTTTATATATTACAAGTAACTATGTATTCCATGAAAGAACCAAACACATAGAAATTGATTGTCGCTTCACTCAGGAGAAGCTTGAAGATGGAACAATCATAACACCTCATGTTAGAAGTGGAGATCAGTTGACAGATGTATTCACTAAACCCTTGTCTGGAAACAAAATCAACTATATTTGTAACAAGATGGACATGATCAATATATATGCTTCAGCTTGAGTGAGAGTTATACATAAGATAAATTATTCTTCGTGCATTACAAGTTGGTTTGCCAACTTGCCAAGTTGTTAGATAGTCTTTTTCTTTCATATAAATAGATGTACAGTATACTTCATAAATTGAGAAATACAAGTTAGTTATCCTCTGTTTATATTCATCCGATTTCTGATTACTGTCTCAAAGTTGTAAACCAATAAAAAATACTTATTTATTTATACTTGTTTATGTTTGTTTCATGTATAAATAAACAGACATAAACAAGCACGGCTAATTTTATTATTTTAATTAATAAACACGAATATGAAAATATAATTCTGTTTATTTGTAATTGAATTAATGAGTAAATTACCGTTTGCGTCCCTGTGGTTTACACGATTTAACACAATGCGTCCCTAACATGAATTTTTAACGCTTTGAGTACATGTGGTATACAATCTGTAACACTCTGAGCCCCTGGGCTTAACTTCGTTAAATTCTTTCCGTTAAGTTTAGTTTCGACATGCTGCGGATAGTTAAGTTTTGTTGCTGATCTAGTTAAGGCTATCCGCAGATACCCCTGTCGAAACTAGATCAGCAGCAAAAAGTTAACTATCTGCAGCATGTCGAAACTAAACTTAACGGAAAGAATTTAACGAAGTTAGGCCCAGAGGCTCAGAGTGTTACATATTGTATACCACATGTACTCAAAGCGTTAAAAATTCATGTTAAGGACGCATTATGTTAAATCATATAAACCACAGGGGAGCAAAGGGTAATTTACTCCGAATTAAATTAATAAGTAACATAAAAAAATGCTTATGAAAAAAACAGAAAATAAAAACCGACCCATTAAAGCCGGATTATTCAACCCGCCCGGAACGTGGTGGCCAAGTCACAATATTGTCATGTGCTGCGTCATTGCTGCTTTGTACTTTGCTATTGAACCCTGAATGAAACCCTAGCAAACATTTCTACTCAATATTATCTATCCCCTCCGCACCACCACCGCCACCAGTCTCCGACGATCACAAATCTCTATAACGTCTTAGCGGTTCGGTGATTCTTCACTCGAAAAGGTTAATTTTCCGTTTGAATTTTGATAGCTGTAAAAGCTGATTTACGATTTGTCAAATTTTAGTTGTAATCGCATTCAGGTTCTTCTATTTCAGTGTGTTACCGGTGAGTAAAGCATCTGAAACTTGTTATTTGATGCAGGCTGTGTGTTAATTTAGGGTTTCTACAAATTCCTGATTTCGAACAGTGCAAGTTCCGTTAAGAACAGTTAATATGGCTCGAAAAGGTCTAATGGAGCAGGATTTGAGCAAGCTGGATGTAGCGACATTGCATCCGCTTTCTCCGGAGGTCATATCTCGTCAGGCTACGATTAATATCGGTAAATTAGTATGACTTATTTGAAAGTCTGTTTGATCTGCTCATGTATCAATGGCTTTCCATTTATAAATTGTGAATCTCAAATTGTTCGGTTAAGCTTTTTATGTTGCCTGAAATTGGTGTTTTGTGTCTGTTTAAACAGGTACTATTGGTCATGTGGCTCATGGCAAGTCAACAGTTGTAAAAGCCATATCTGGTGTGCAGGTAATTCTTCTTTCCTGTTTGCTGTTACTGAAAATTAATCAAATTCTCCGGGTACTAGTTGTAGGAATTAGGAAGGAAAAACAATAATGTGTTCAGTCTTATCTTTCTCCCACTGCTTTTCATTATTGTCAAAAGTACAGAGAGAGATGCATTTATTTTATATATTTATTCTTTTTGCAAATAAGAAAGCACACAAAATTCTAAGATAAGAAAACTAAACTGAAACTGATCATTGTACAAGTCATGTTTCATTAGAAAAAAAATATTGTTGTTATTGTGTTAAAGAAGTAAATAGCAAGTGGTAACCTGTTATAGTTTTGCTGTTATTCTCGGAAATGGCACATGTATTGTTGTTTGCCATTTTTTTTGTTGTGTTGACACCATGTGTGTGAACCATCCAACAACTGCAAATTATAATTTGATTGCATAGGCAACGATTATGTGCCCAACCTTAGTGATGAACAAGGTCAAAGAATTTGTTTATTGTCAATTTACTGATTTTCTTATTAAATTGTTTAATGGACAGCGACAGTTATTTTTTGTTGAACTTCTTTCCTCCATTTATGCATAATTTGCATATGGTTTTTGTTATTAGTGTATGTATGATCATATTTCCTTTACTAACAAGTCCAATTGCCTAATGTATAAAAAGTAATTTCTCATATAGAAGTCTATGAACTATGAAATTGTCTACTTTGTTTTCCATGTAATATTAATCATCAGAGACTTGAAACCCAAGTACATTCACGTCAGCCACCTTTGTATATAAAAGTCTGTGTATGTTTTAATTTGTTTATTATATGGAGGAAAATCTGCGAAGTGGTTGCTTTTTGCCACATATAAGTTATCTTAATTGCCTTACTCTCACTAGAAGTCTAGAATAGTGAGCTTGGTTATTTAATATAATGTAGATGAAACAAAGCTTCCATGTTCTTTTTCTATGTCTTTTGTAGAGGACCTTTTCAATAACCTGGTTATCATTCATTTCCAGACTGTTCGCTTTAAAAATGAGTTGGAACGCAACATTACTATTAAGCTTGGGTATGCCAATGCAAAGATATACAAATGCGAAGATGAAAGGTGCCCTCGGCCCATGTGTTACAAGTAAGAGTACAAGTAACACAATATTATTGTATATTGGCATTTAGTATCACCTAGCATATTATTAAAGATATGTTTGAATTTCTGCAGGGCCTATGGAAGTGGGAAAGAAGATAACCCTCCTTGTGACGTGCCTGGATTTGAGAACAGCAAGATGAAATTGGTGAGGCATGTATCGTTTGTTGACTGCCCCGTAAGTATTCAGCAGACTCGGACACTATCCTCCAAAGTTGCTCTAATTGTGATTGGATTTGTATTTTTCAAGATTCGTTTCGACATAATTCTATTTTGCTATACTTTCAGAAATTAGCTTCGACTAATTTCTGGCGTTTTGAATGATGTGTTGAAACATGAGAAGAAATGATAGCAATTTCTGTCTTTTGATTTAGGTCTGTAGAAATGTAGAATACAATAGCCTAGTGGGTTCATGTGTATTCTCACTAAAGAGTTTGAAACACTTAGTTTTTTTTTACTATTTGGGTACATATGTAATTTCATTACATTGCAGGATAGTTGGAAAGAAAACACTAGCCGATAAGGAACAGAAAATAAAGAATTTTACAGAACTTGATTGTTGACGAAATGCTTCATTTCATTCCAACTATATAACCACATGATAACTTTTCATGAGTCATTCCATTCAAATGTGATTTCAGAATAACAAACAATAGTTTTAGCATCTGAAGTTTCTAACTGGATCATGTCAATGGAATAGGAAGTAGTTGCTCTTGACTAAAAAAACACGGATTCTATCATGATTGCCTAAAATAATGACAATAGGTGAATGTGTTTACAAAGTGAAGTACAAGTTCATAGGATTATAGAACACTTTAAAGTAATGCTAGCAGCTACCGTGTATACACAAACAATGGGAATAGACTATTAGTGTATCTAAAACATCATCATGGCTGCAGTCTCAATAATGTGATTTTAGCAGGTACTATCCCTAGTCAAGTGAGTCAACTGCAGTCCCAATGGCCTTGTGCACAAAACATATAAATTGCATTATGTTTAGTCACTATTAGTATATTTAAAACCATTTATCTCTTCCTGCTGATGGTCAGTTTATTTATTTTTAATTATTTCTACAGGGACATGATATTCTCATGGCTACTATGCTTAATGGAGCTGCAATCATGGATGGAGCATTACTTCTCATAGCTGCAAATGAAACTTGTCCTCAACCCCAGACCTCTGAGCACTTGGCTGCTGTTGAAATTATGAGGCTGGAACATATTATAATTCTTCAAAATAAGGTTGATCTAATTCAGGAAAATGTAGCCATTAATCAACACGAGTCAATTCAGAAGTTCATCCAGGTAATCTGCCATGGTCCTTTTTCCCGCATTTTGTTCATTAATGTGCATTCACAATAATTTCGATCCATTTATTTATGAATGGGTCTATTTGGATATTTTGTATCGCTAACAGGTTAAGCGGGTGAAATAAAAATTATCAGCTTAAACATGCCAAATGATATAAATTGGCCCAAAGTGTGTTTTAAATGCACCAAGCCTTCTAAATCATTTTCTTTAAAAAATACATTGCTATTGAAATAACATAATTTATTTGTAAAAAGCTTGAAGTCTGGATGAGACATGTTTCAGGTAAACCCAGCCCGAATCCATTTTAACCATTGTTTGTCATATACCTTAAACTTTTTTTTTTAATATATTTTTGATATCAGGGAACGGTTGCTGATGGTGCACCAGTCATCCCAGTGTCTGCTCAGCTTAGGTATAATATTGATGTCGTTTGCGAATACATAATTAAGCGGATTCCCATTCCAGAGAGGAACTTCATTTCACCTCCAAATATGATAGTAATTCGTTCATTTGATGTTAACAAACCTGGATCTGAGGTTGATGAGATTAGAGGTGGTGTTGCTGGTGGGAGTATCCTCAAGGTTTGTTCTTCCATCACTTTATTCATATTGGTTCTATTTGTTGTGTGGTGAAAGTATCACATGGAAAAAAAAAAGAAATCTAACATAGTTATTATTGTGTTGCTGATTGATATGAGAATGTTTGTTTTATACAGGGTGTGTTGAAGGTAAACCAGAATATCGAGGTCCGTCCAGGGATTGTTGTTAAAGATGAGAGTGGCAACATCAAGTGCACCCCGATTTACTCTAGAATAGTGTCACTATATGCAGAGCAGAATGAACTTCAATACGCTGTACCTGGAGGTCTTATTGGAGTTGGAACAACAATGGACCCTATGTTGACCCGTGCTGATCGGTTGGTGGGTCAGGTTCTTGGGGAAGTTGGGTCTCTTCCTGATGTTTATGTTGAACTAGAGGTAACCATTCATAACATATGAAAAAAATGGTTGTACAATTTTTCATTTTTTTATGTCCGGTTGATATCTAGAGGTGGCATTTTCAACACATTTACGATTTTACTAGAAATGGGTACACTATGGAACGGGCCAAATGTGTCCAACTGGTAGAAAGTAATCGGTAGTATATTTAACTGAAGTGCCAATTTGGATCAGTTTATTTATGAAATATGTCGATTTGGGTTGTTTTATCTCAAACAAGTCAAATTAAAAGTTTAGCTAAAAAGGGCACGGGTCAAACGGGTTGTAAGTCGCCCATTGTATATTTTACTTCATGCAACTTCCAACTCTTTAATCCATAATAAAAACGACTCATGCCGAGTCAAACCCGTTTGGGCTCATTCTATCCTTAATATTTTCAGGTGAACTTTTTTCTTTTGCGTCGGCTGCTGGGTGTGAAGACAAAAGGAACAGAAAAACAGGGTAAGGTATCAAAGCTGTCAAAGGCTGAAATACTGATGCTGAACATCGGATCAATGTCAACCGGGGCCCGCGTTTTGGCGGTTAAGAACGATTTAGCAAAACTGCAGCTGACATCACCCGTGTGTACCAGCAAAGGCGAGAAGATTGCTCTGAGCAGGAGAGTGGAGAAGCATTGGCGGTTAATAGGCTGGGGACAGATTCAAGCAGGTCTAACTCTTGAAATCCCACCTTGCCCTATTTAGACACACATTTGAACTCCAGTTTTGCCTCTCCTTGATCCTTAATTCTGTTTTAGCTTTCTATTTTCGTATTATTTGTGATTTTACACCATTTTTATTTTGTTTTAAACAAATACTTTGCATGGTGTTTGAAGAAATGATCATAAGACATGCATCTTTCACCGTTAATTAAATGAGTTGATTTGAGTTTTATTTTATTCGGTACGAAACCCGAATACACTGGTTGAGTAAATGAAATATTAAATTAATGAAATATATTAATAAAGTAAATATTAATAAAAAAAATATTAAATAGTTGAGATAAAATAAACAGGAAAAAGAATCTTTGGCTCATAGAATTGTGTCATGTGGTGTAACCAATTACTTATTTATTAGGCATAGCTTAGTGTGTCAAATACGACTAAAAATTTATATTGTTCTGATTATAATATAATAATTTGAATATCATTATTTGCTTGAAATTTAAACTTATGTGACTTTCAACCGATATGCCACCTTATTTTAATCATAACCCAAAATGGACGTGTTTATAAGAAAATAGGTCGAAGTTGCCACACCTACATAACATATATAATCATATGTAAAAAGTTAAAATAAGCCATGATATAAACTCACATCAAGGAAAGCATCAAGTGCCACTAAGGTGTATATATTCTCTGCTATAGTATTTAAAAATCTAGCAAGCCATTTCCAACCCTCTTCAATTTAATGCAGATTTCGGATACTGTCAACTTTAGTAGGGGTGAGCAGTTCGCGGTTCGGACCGGTTAGAACCATAGAACCGGACCAATTGGAACCGGAACCGACCCGCGAAATACTAAACAAGTCCGGTCCTCGGTTCTTCATATGGTCATTAAACGGTTCGCAATTCAGTTCAGTTCGGTTAATAACCCGACGGTTCCGGTTCGGACCCGTTAAAACCGTTTAGGTTCTTCATATGGAGTATTTTGGGTTTGTTTTTTGTTTTGTGTTGTTGGACTGAAACTTTATTTTACAAGAAACATAATTTGGTATAATGAAAGTGGAACTTTATCTTAATCGGTTCGGTCCAGCAATTAAACGGTTCCGACCTGTTTAATACGGTTCTGGTCCAGTCCAAACCGTTTATATACGGTCCGGTCCTTGGTTAACATATTTCCATCCAAACGGTTCACGGTTCTGGTCCGGTTCGGTCCGGTTTGAACCGAACGCTCAGCCCTAAACTTTAGTCTAAAAAATTAAATTAAAAAGTGGATTTTTATTAATTTAAAGAATAGTAATAAAAATGATCAAATGTTCGAGATAAAACTTGAATTATAGTCACTTATAGTTTCATATGTTAGGTTAATCTTGCTATATAATCATCATTCCTAAAAAAAAATAAAAAATAAAAGTTTTGATTTCTTTCCAATTGTTTATTTTATTTTACTTTTTTAAAATTACTAAATTGATTCATTAAAATTTTTATGTTTTCATATTTGTTATGATTTCAAATTTTAAATCTTAAATTAGGAATAACGGTTGTTGTATAAAATATCCATCATCTTTAATAGAATTAGGACCAAAAATGGGAATAAAGTAAATAAATTACTTGAAAACTTTTGCTTATAATAAACTATAAGGGTATGTTTGGTATGAGGTAATGGAATGAACGAGGGAATGGAATTGATGAGTGAATGGAATAGACGAGGGAAATGAATGGATCATTATCATTCCATTATCATGTTTGGTTACCCTATAGGAATGAAATGAATCATTACTTAGTGTTGTTTGTTAGGAGGGAAAATACGAAGGAATGAAATACAAATCATGAAAAGATAAATAAATACCCTAGGATAATAAGGTCGTGGGTCAGGTAATGGGTCAAGGCATAGGATGGGTCATGGGACGGGTCATGGGTCGAGTCATGCGGGGTCGTGGGTTGTGTGATGGGACGAGGCATGAGTCGGGTCATGAAACAGACCATGGGAGGGGCCATGGGTCATGGCATGGGTCAGGTCATGCGTGGGTCATGGTCTGGACATGGGTCGGGTCATGGGTTTGGGCATGGGTTGGGGCATGGGACGAGTCATGGGTCGAGTCATGTCGGATCGTGGGTCTGGTCGTGTGTCGGGTCATGAGACAGAGCCACGGGTCGGCTCATGGTTTGCGTCATGGGCCGGGTATGGGACGGGGAATGGGTCGGGTCATGGTTCATGTCATGGGTCGGGTCATGGGTCAGATCATGAGTTAGTGTTTGGGTCGGGCCATGGTTCGGGTAATTAATTAAACAAATTCATTCCATTCCTTGAAGGAATGGAAAAAAACACCCCTCCTCTAAGGAATGAAAATCATTAAAAAGGAAGGAATCACATTTCTTATGTAATTGTACATTCAATTCCTATGTTTACCAAACATGTTTTTTTTTTCAATTCATCGTAATGAATCATTCCATTGCATCGTCCATTCATGTATACCAAACACTACCTAAAATTGTTTTCAGTTTGTAGAATTCATAATAAAAAAAAAAACTATAAGATCTAACAAATCATAACAAATATTAGATCTTTGAATATATGTAAATATATGATTAAATGTTTTTTGTTTGGATCCTACCTGACTATAAAATTGTTTTCAGTTTGTAAAATTCACAAAAATACGACCGAACAATTTAATTAGTGATAAATACAATTTTAAATTCAAATATATGTAGCTAAAAATTGTTTTTTGATTATTTTTTTAAAATTGTGTTTTATCTCATAGCTTATGTATTTTACGTCAAAATTTTAAAAGATAAAAAAAAGAAATTGAGATGCATTCACATTTGGTTCCCTATCCTCATCTCATCTCTAAAATTTATGAAGAATACAACAAATTCTTATTTTTTCACTCCACATCACGATCCCCATCCCCATATCTTATCCGTAAAATTTGAAGGAAAAATTTAGGAGTTCCCTAAATATAGGGAGTTACTATTATTCCCTAAATTTTTTTTTATATATATTTTTTGAGGAGTTGTGAGTGGAAGAAAAGAGAAAAAGTAATAAAAACATTAAAAATAGTATTATTTAATTGAATAGAGATAGATATGGGGATTGAGATGTGAGAGTGTTTTAAAAAGTCTTTAATTTTTAGGATAAAAGTGTTTTTTAGTTAATTTATAAGGATGTGGATGAGGAAACATAATTATTTTATACACCTTTGTATTTTTAGTAATGACTTTGTAGTTTTAGAGTACTAAAAATACAAAGCCAAAATTAATAAAAATCGAGTTAAACATGTCATATTCGTGTTAATCCGTGACTATTCGTGTTGTGTTTGGGTTTATATGGTTGACACGATTTTTGGGTCTATGTTAGGTTGGAAATGTCAACCTGCGAACACGACCCATTTAACATCCCTAATTTATCTCAACTTTTAAACTATAAAATGAAATTTTATAAAATAAAATTAGTAAGACAAATGTAAAATATACACATGACATGAAGTGTTTATTATATATTATTCCACCAGCTCTAAATGAAAAATAAAAAAAATAATATTTGAATTTTAATATGATTGAATCGTTAATATAATAAATCACTATCTCTGAGTATCACGTGCTATCTTTTTATTAGGTCAATTACTATTTTTCCAGTCAATTAATTGATAAATTATATGGCTAAAAAAGGTAACCCACTTATCAAACGCAAAATCTGGAAATCGTCAATTTGAAATTTAAAAAATTTAGATAAACAAATTTTAGCACATCAAAGTACTTAAATCTTAATGCATTGGTTTTTTTTGTTTGACTATCTTTTTTGAATTTGAGGCTTTGAGGTTTATGAAATTTATCGTTTTTATTGTTCAACTTGTTAATTAGAGTAGTTTCTAACATAGTAACATAGTAAATAAATATAGTGAATAATATATGAATATTTGTAGCAAATAGAAGCCAACATAAACAACATGTGATGTAAACGTGCAATAGTTGTAAATAAACGTCATCATCTTCTTAGTGACGTCACTACTGCTACTCACAGAGTACTAATTTTGTTTAATTAAACACACATCCAATCCAACGCCTCATCTGTCCTTGAATTCATCAATGGCGGATCCCGGTAATGCAGCAGCAGACGGGCGACGACACGTGTTCGCATCTATCTATTCCATCACTGCACTTGTATTCATTCTAGTCGCCTGTGTTGAGCTCGGAGATGCATCCACCGTCGTTGACGTTTACCGGCTCATTCAGTACGATATCTCCGGTGCTCCTTTTGGATCTCGTGTTGCATCGCTTAATCATCATGCCGGTTCTTCTCTCTTTGCTCCTGGTTCCGATCTCTCCAGGACTGTTGTCATACTTCCTCTACGTGAATTGAACGGAAATTTCATTCGAGGTAACTTTTGATTTGATAGTTTATTTTGTCTCCGCTTAAGTGTTTTGAGCATAGTTTTAGAATCTAGATAGTAGAGATCACTTGATTGATATGTGCTACTGTTCATTAGATTTAGGGTTTTATTGAATTTGAATTAGATCAAATTGATACATGTGTTATTGATTGGGCGGATTAGGATCAGTTAGAAGCTAAATATACCTGAGAATCATACTAATTCAATGTTATTGTAATAATGATTTACAACATTACTTATCTGAGCAGATTCACGGAAGACAGAAAGTTGTCAATTAGGAGTGAATCAATTTGCTTCTCATGTATATTTACTATCTTATTTGATCCTGCCTCTTGATTGGGTTGGTTTTCTATGAGGTTCAGTGACAGATAGGACGGCTAAAAGTTGATGCAAATTAATTACTTGCATATAAGTTTGACTAAACCGGAATGTAATGGTATGTTTACCAATTGTTTCCAAAGTTGATTCTGGACCATTTGCTACTATGTTTGATTCTTTGAAGATGAAATTTGGATGCATTTGAACGATGAGAGTAGGGTATGCTTTTGTTTTTGTTAGGAAAGATGGTGTTTTAGAAGTGTTATTTCTTGCTTTCTATGTGTTGGCTGAATTTGAAGCCTAACGGAAGTTAGAAGTCAAATTAATTGCATTTTAGATATAAGACTTCAAATGGAAGTAGATTTCTGATGTCAAAGAGAGGGAGCGTGACAAATAACTATTTATAGAAAAAAAATCGGAAGACGAAATATACTTTGAAGCAACAGGGTGAGTTTGCTGAGATAACTTGGAAGATACTAAAATGTCAAATCTGAACTGGTATAGGCTGTTAGTCCATGTGTGGGTGCATAACTCTCCTTTTGCATCCAATTTGGCTTGAAGAATTAATGTATCTGATCATAGTTCTGTTGATCCTTTTGCTGTATTCATTGGAGCGTACTCCAACTAGTTTGGGGTAAAAGGTTTCTCTTTGTGGTTGTTACTTCTTTAATTCTTTGATTCAACTGTTTAACCATTGTTGACCATATGACAGAATATATTGAGCATGGAAAACCTTTAGGGGGCTTACTACTTTTACTTCCTCAAATTTTTCGTTCTGAAGACACTCAAAAGGTTGGTGGACATGTTGATAATCATGATAAGGAGAAAATGAAAGAACTATTGGCGGATTTAGAGCAGAAGCTAATACATTCTACTATTCAAGTGAGTGAACAATATATGTTTATAACAACTATTTATCTTTGTGCATATGCAAATGAATGTCTCTGACAAAAAAAAATGATGCTCATCTATGATGCTTAAAAGTATTAGTAATAGTTTTGATCTTTATAAGTCAGAAGATGGTGCTTAATGCCTTTCTGTGCCTCACTTATGTTAAATTGTTTATTAACTCTGCTTTCATTTTACAGTATCCTGTGTATTTTGCTTTTGAAGATGAAAATTTAGATAAAGTGTTAGCCGATATCAAGAGAAACGATGCGGCTGGTCAGCCTGCAACAGCAACTACTGGCGGGTTAGTTTGTATATTATAAGCATACAATCTAATCATAAGATACCACAATTAATAGAAGTTTTACATCACATTTACATTGTATTTATGTTCGGAAATTTTAAGTTTTTGTTACTGTTACTTCAACTTAAAAGGATAATCTGAAACTGTTGACTTTATATGCAACATCTTTTCTCTTATCATCACAATCAAAACTTGTGTTATTTTCAACTTTGGTTTTTAGTAATAACTAATAAGTACATACTTCCTCCTTTTGATGATATATGCATGCCCTTTTTGTGTTGTTACCATATCATCTTGCTGACATCTAACATTTAACGTGAATCTTCATATTTTATTCCCTTAAGTTTATATTTACTTATTTACACAAATAGTTGTCTGACACACACATAAAAGATGCATATACACAACATTGTCAGAACTGCTTGAGCTTACTTAGATTTTTTTCGAAAGGCGCTTGAGCTTACTTAGATATTGGTTGTGATATGGTTCTATTCCTTTCTATCGTTACAGATACAAGCTTATTGTCACGTCACCAGCTCCTAAAAAACTTGCATCTCCTACAATCACAAACATTCAGGTTTTATCTGTAAATTTATTTTCTCCAGATTTATATTTGTAGAAGTGGGCCTGCAAAAAGTAAACCTTTTATCCACAATTAGTAGGTTAGACCATGATAACCCAATTGAATATAATAGATAAATCTTAATAAAAAACTATGCTATATCCAAAATTAGTTAGTGTAGACCAGAAATAAACTCCAGTTGAAAATATAGTTAGATGAATCCCAATAAAGACTATGCTTTGTCCACAATTTGTTGGGTAGATTAAACGAAACTGAAAATACAAATAGTTGAAACCGAATAAAAAGTATATGGTGAATCAACTAGGCAATATATATGTGTGTGCGCTCCAATGTTAAAAGTTGATAGAAGGCTATTTGATATTTCTCTTAAGAATTAAAATGAATTTTTGTCATCAGACATTAAACAGATAAGGTTTTGATAGATTCTACAAAACATTGAATGTTGTGTGTCAAATGTGGCGTAAACATGTTTTGACAATACTTATTTGATAAAACTGTAACTGATTTCACAGGAGGTGGGTTTGTTATTAAATAAAAAAGGGGATGTTTTCTAGTTGGTTTTTATGGCTAACGTGGTTTAGGAGAAACTCCAAAACCAAAAAGCTTTGTACAACATGAGTACATACCCAATTTATGGAGGCAGAAACTTCAAATCAATTTTAATGATATTATATTCAATGCCCGGCCATTAAACAACTCCACTTTTGCATGCAAAAGCCCCATGCATAGCAAGGGAAGAAAGGAGAACACAAAGTAGACGTGTCAATTTCGACCCATTTACTTATGAATGGTCGATTTGGGTTATGCTTTATTTCAAACTGGTCAAATGAATGGAGCATGACCAAAGAGTATTTTTAATGCATATGACCTTTTAATTTGCTTTATCCAAGAACTAAAATTATTATTCTACTAATATAGTTTCTGTAATCCTATTTAAGATGTTGGTTATTTGTAAGTTGTTTTAGAAGATGGACAAAAAGTGTTCTCTGGTTAACCTGACCAGCTGACTTGGTCTTTATCAACCTGTACTCCAAAATTCTCTGTTTTGACCAAATACATTTTGGCCCCTTAGTCAGCCCACCCATTTTGCCAACTCTAAGATAAAGCAACGTAGGCTTGTGTTCTAGGTCACAAAAGCCTCTCTTTATTTTATAGCCTGGTTCAAATAGCTTCCAGATTCGAGGTCATGGATGGACAGACATCTTACTCACCCAGTCCATTTAGAGGCATTTAAGGTTTTTTTTTCTTTTTCTTTATGACCTTTTCAAAATGGATGTTGATTTTAGGTCTCTGAGAACATATGAGATATGTTCTCTGGCATTTATAATCGATCAAGAATATTGTGTAATGGCAACTATTTGCATGTTTTGCTGGTCTATTCCTCTTGAAATGCAATTAGCTGACATATTCTGGTACTGAGTGAACTATATACAGGGATGGTTGCCTGGATCAAAAGCTGACGGCAATTCAAACCAACTCCCAACTATTGCTATTGTAGCATCATATGATACATTCGGTGCAGCTCCGGTAATTTACTAAATTACCCTTTCATTTACGTCCTAAAATTACATGACTTTTACTTGGCTGTGTTTTCATTAACTCTTATAGGCATCGTCAGTTGGAACTGATAGCAATGGAAGTGGTGTAGTGGCACTTCTTGAAATTTCTAGATTATTTTCTATTTTATATTCCAACCCTAACACAAGAGGAAGGTATAATATACTGTTTGGGCTGACATCTGGAGGACCTTACAACTACAATGGAACCCAGATGGTAATTTTCTATTTTATCTTCTTTTTGTAGATGTGTCGATTTGGGTTTTATTTTTCTCACGGGTCAAATATGTCTGGACAGGTCAAATGGCTGAAAGTTGCCCCAAATTAATTTTCATTGCATATAACCTCCTTAATCATTTTGTTTAAATATTTAGATTATTACTATAATAATAGGATTCCATAATTAACACATTAATTATCTTTTAAAATGTGCGAAAAGTGTTTACAGACCAACCGGGCTGTACTAAAATGACCTGTTGCTCGTAACCTGTTTTGTCACGTTACCCAAGCCGCCTGATGTCTTGTCACATCTACTTCATATCAACCTCTTTTTCTTTCTCTGAAGTTTGTCAATTAGGTTTTATTTCTTGCAGTGGCTTAGAAGTTTTGATCAGCGTTTACGAGAAAGTATTGATTATGCTATCTGCCTGAATAGTCTTGGCTCAGGGGAAAACGGGTTGTGGGTTCATGTTTCTAAACCTCCAGAGAACGCGTATGTTAAGCAACTTTTTGAGGTAAGTGGATAAAACCATCCTGGGAAGCACCATACATGTTGGAATGGATACGGTATCATTCTTAAAAACCTACCTAAATATATGCCTAATCCATTTGATACTTGACACATGGCTTGGGCATTTTGCCTCTCCCAAAAATCAACCTTTGATTCTTGCCATGTGTCTTAGTCTCATGTTAGGCATATCAATAATTTCTCCAAGTTTGTTCAAAGAAAATTCCTGTCTAATTGCTCTTGTGTGCAGGGTTTATCCAAAGTAGGAGAGGAATTGGATCTTAAAGTTGGGCTAAAGCACAAAAAAATAAATGTTTCCAATTCCCGGGTAAGTAAATTCAGACAAAACAAAAATATAATTCAAAGGATGTTATAAATTTAGAAATAATACACTTTAGGAAGCCATTTGATTATATGCTAACTACATGCAGGTAGCCTGGGAGCATGAACAGTTTTCAAGGTTAAGAGTTACTGCAGCCACACTCTCTGGACTTTCTGTTGCTCCAGATTTACTGGAAAATACAGGAGGTATTTCCGATAACAGGTGAATATTTGGGAACCCTGCAATTTTTTACCATCTAGATAAATCATATAACAAGGGGAATTGTTTTGCTGATCGTCTGTTTATTATGTTGTTTGCTTTGTCTTTAGAGAGTTTGTCAGTGAAGCTGCAGTTGTTCAGAGTGTAAAATTGGTTGCCGAGAGTCTAGCAGTAAGACAACCAATTTACATTCTCATTTACATATTATTTTTCTACTATATATTGCTGGGCTTCAATTCCCGACTCAACAAGATGGTTGGGTTGGGCTGATTCCACAAGTCGGTGGAGTTGGAGATAATCACAAACAAGTTGGTTTGGGATTGGGAGGGATTATTCATAAGTTATTGAATAATGATTCGAGTTTTAAACAAGTTGGTTTATCTCTAAAGTCTAGCAATTAGAATTTGAATTGTAATATGTTAGCTTGATTAAGAAGTTTGTTCAGCCTATAAATATCGACATCAAGTTATGGTGTATGGTATGCAAATTGTAATCGAGTTTTTTAGTTATATTTTCTTGATTATCAATAAGATTAGGAGTTACCCAGTTACGTGTTTGTGTTCATATCAATTCTGGACTTGATATATATGTATATGTATACTTGGTTTAAAAAAGCGCGCCTAAGCGACATAAGGCTCAGGGTCTTGGGCTTTAGGTTACATAAGGCGCACCTAGGTACAAGAAGCGCGCGCTTCTGCGCTCTGAGTCGCTTTTCTGCGCTTAAGAGCTTTTTTTTGGTATGTTTTGTTTCTGTTTTGGACTTTTGGAGGTGGTAGTAACTAGTAATTTTAGATGTTCAATTAATATTTTAGCTTTTCTGCGCTTGTGGGCAAGACTAATCTTGTTTTAGGTTTGTTTGGTGGACTAATGGTTGGGTTATACCCTCTTTTGGATGTTTTAGATGTTTAATATCAAGTAATGTGTTTCACATTATTGGGAATTTAGATGTTTAATGTCATTTAATGTGTATATACATAATTTACATGTTTTTATAGTATTTGCGCCTCGCGTACGAAAAGCCCTGCGCTTTTGTGATTTGCGCCTCGGATTTAGACCTCGTCGCCTCGGTGCGCTTCTCGCTTTTTAAAACCAAGTATGTATACATTTATATATATATGCATACACAACCTATACATACAACATATACATAAACCATATAAATACAACATATACATACCACCTATACATGCAACCTGTACATATGACGTATACATACGACCTATGCATACGTTCTATACATACGACCTATAAAAACCATCTATACAGTATACATACAACATACGCATACAACCTGTACATACATACGATATATACATACAACCTCATACATATGATGTATACATATGCATACAACATATACGCACAACCTATATATACATGCATACAACATATACACACATACATGTCATATACCTATATATAGATACATGTATACACTGATACACACATATATATGCATGTATACATATGCATACATACATATAAAGGGCGCGTTCAGTATAGCACCAATGCTAATTACAGAATTGTGAGAACCGCATAACTCTCCTTTTATATATGCTACTTATAAAATAAGAACTTGCCTGCCTACTCAAGACTTTTTTTATTTTATTTCGGAACCTGAGAATTGCTCCAAATGTTATGTTAAAATTAAACTATTATTTGTGTCGACAACTTATACATGTTGCAACAAATACCTTTCAGCATGTAATACCAACACTTACATTCTAATATTGTAAGACAGTAAGAGCGTGAAAATTACTTTAACAACCGTTGTATGCAGAGGCATATTTATGGTCAGGTGGGGAAAAACGTCAATATCTTTGTAGATAATAGTAGTTTGGCAGTCAATCCTTCTTACATACGATCGTGGCTTGACCTTTTGTCAAGAACACCTCGTGTGGCACCTTTTCTCTCAAAGGGTGATGCATTCATCATGGCACTGAAAAAGGTACCATCTTATTAATTTTTTGGTTTTGATAGAAAATAAAATAAATAAAATAAAATCGGCTTTTTTAGATTTATTTCCGTTCAGACAATATACTATTTGTTAATTGCAGGAATTAGCAGATCATGTTGTAGAAGCGAAAATGCAACACGACATAATTGATGGGATGTTCAGCTTTTATGATTCGACAGTTAATACACTGCAGATTTATCAGGTGAAGTTATCCCCTACCGTTGCATTTGTTCCTTTCTGAAACTAACAGGACAACCACCTCGACTTCATTGCACATTGCAGGTTGCGAGCGTAACATTCGACTTGCTCTTGCTACTTGTTCTTGGATCATACCTGATTACCCTTTTCAGCTTCCTCGTCGTAACTACCAGGGTATGATCTTCTCATTTTCTAAACCCTTAATTATTATATGTGGCCCGTTTACTTATGAATGGGTTATATGTGGCCTGTTTACTTATATTAGTTTGACCCGGGTTATGTTTCATCTTTAACGGGTTTAAACAGGTAGAATTAAACAAAAAATGTAGCTTTAAAAGAAAGGCTGAAGTGTATCTTTAGAATTTAATGTATGAAACCTCTTAAATCATTTTATTCACAGATTTTGATTAATATAATATAAATTTCCAGTATTACCCGTTTTGACCAACCTGCTCGACACTAGGATATGCATTTATAAAAGTATTTTATTGATATCTTTCAACAGGGTCTGGATGATCTCATCAGTCTTTTCCGTCGTCCTCCAACACGCAAAGTCAAAGTAGTTTAATGACGAAACATGATCCTGTTGTGCCACATAACTTTGCGGATCCTGCATAACCCGCACATTCTGACTGCAGAGATTAGACATGTTCTGAATGAACCATGATGGTTTCTTGTAACGGAGGATTCATTTTTTTGTTATGATATAAAATGCAGAAATTTTTGGTTAACCTCTGTAATTTTTTCCGGTTATTTATAGTAAATTTGTTCTTAGTATTGGTTACAGAATGCCTTGTTTTAAGGGATTGTGGCTAAAAATTGGCAAAAATAAAACATCCCTTAGTATCCTTCCTTGCTGCTGGTACCAGACGAGTTTTGGTAATATCAGTGTCAAATATGATTGTAAAAATCTTGGCTCATACCTGTCGGGTTTGCGAGTTTCCCACGGGTATTGGGTAGACCTGCTTTCAAATTAACCGTTAGTGTTTTCATTACCTGAAACCCGATAAACTCCCATTAAAAACCAACATGAAATATCAAGCATTTTTTCAACGTTAATAATTTTAATTTTCAAATGACTTTAAAGTTTAAAGTACAAAGATATTTTTCGACAATGGTAATCGTTATGAAACCATTTTTTGGTTAATTGAAGAAGTATCACCTAAAACCAGACGTGTCTCATACATGTTAAAACTTTTGTAACAAGTTTCATATCCGATCTCATATTTGAATATCCGTCTCAAATGTTTCGGGTTTCTGGCATTCATAGTAATTTGGTTCATTTTTACAGTTAGGACTGTTTCTGTAAATATTCAAAATATAGGGGTTGATATCTGCAATCATGAAACATAACTACAAAGTCAACAATTATAACTAGAAAGGGAAAATTTTCAAAATGTACCTGTTACTTTTCAAATACCCCGTTTTAAACATTGACTTTTTAAAAACCCTAAAATGTACTTGTACGTTCCCGGCGAAAATGACGAAAAAGGACATAAAAGAGGGTGACTTGTACCAATAATATGATGACACATATACAAACGTGCGAAAACGCCATAAAAATTAATAATGTAAAACTCATATCGTAGTTGATAAGTGTGATTTGAAAAAAAAAAAAGAAATTAAAAAAACAAGTTGCACTTCTCAAGTGCAAAATGATAATTATAATTATTTTTTTAGGCGGATACGCCTTAAGCTTTTTTGTGTTTCCTTTTCATCTTTTTAAATATTTTAATAATATAATTATTTTTACTCCTGTTTTAGCTAGGACTCGAACTTAAACGAGTTGGCTTGGTTTGTCTCGTTTGTTTTAACAAGCCGGAATTTGAGCTTGGGCTCAGCTCGTAAAAAACTAGAGGCAGCTCGTGGCTCGTCGAGTTGCTTGTTTATTTTTTTAAATTTTAATTAATATTTTTTACATAAATGTAAAAGTTATAAACATATTCAATACAAGCCAACTAGCTTAGATCGATGCAAAACTTGGATTTAAAAAAAATTAAGATCATACTACTATAGAGGTGCACAAATCGAGTTTTCAAACCAAACCAGTTCGGTTTTGGTCAACAAAAGTCAAAAGCGGTTTGAGGGGGGTTTAACCGGTTTAAAACTGCGTGGAAACCAGTTTTTGAGGAGGTTTTTGATTGGTTCGGTTCGGGTTAAACCGGTTTCAGTCGATAGGGTTTCAAACCGCCTGTTTCAATCGGCTACAAAGTTGTTCGGGTCGGGTTGAAACTGTTTTGGATTCTCAAACCGGTTTTTTGTGCACCTCTATACTACTATTTGGGTTATAACTTATAAAAAATTAGGCTTAATTTAAATAGGTCAAATGAGCGAGCTTACCTTGGCTCAAGCTCGACAAACGAGCCGATTTCAGACAATCTTTTTTCAAACAGTTTCGAGTAAGCTTCTAGCCACGAGCTTTCAAAATATGGTAAAAGGTCCATCTGAAATACCAAGTCACTAGGAGTCCAAGATGTGTGTTGACCATGAACCTGATTTGGGCCTGGATCTTGATTAATGGATCAAATCAAGCCATATGATGATTCGCTTTGAATTTGATCCATTAACAAACCTACATGCTGCATTTACTAACCCAATCCGATGCAAAGATTACGGGCCTGATGTGGACGCAAATACTAGTGCATGTTGAAACGGGTCGGGTCTCTTTTTTCCTTTGAATGATTTAAATAATTAATATGTAAAATATAATTTCCAAAATAATACTATTATAATAAGATAGATTAAAAGAAAGTGTTGTTGAATAGTAAAACTTTCATTCCTTTGGAGTTAGGCCACTGAAGTTTATTCATTTGCAAACAGATCACTCCAACTAAAGAATTACGTTTATAAGATTTATAGTTTTATAAAATAGGAATTATTCTTTTATAAAAGATTGGAAATTTAACAGAAATAAGCTTAGTTTTATAAAAACCAAGTGTATTGTATATTTAAAAAGAGTTTAAAACAAATAGAATAGGTTTTGAACCCCTACACAAACAAATGAACCCCCTGGATACATTGAACCTCTTCAAATTGAACCCTCATGATCTTGAACCTTATCCCTCGTCGATTTTGACTTTGGGAAAGTCAACAGGGACGAAATCCGTTTCAAATCCCACAACTTAGGTTGTAATAGCTCGTAATGATCGTGCATAGACGTTATGCGACCTGCTTCAAATGATTTTAGTGAACCAATTTAATTGAAATCAAAGCATATTAACTCATAATCATTCCCGTAACCGACATTCTTAAACCCGATCATAATTGGTGCGTTTCGTTTGGAATTTTTTTTTTTTTTTGTTATAAATTATATTAGTCATTCAACAAGGCAAATTACATAAGGATAGCAGGTAGACGGGCAACAAACTGCGCCACCATCCCCTTCTGAATGGAAAACCCTAATCTACTAAAAACAAAGCCTCGCCCCTGAGGAGTCGTAAAGTTGCTGTGGACCACACGCTGAACTCTAGCCAAGAACCGAACCGCCTTCGGCGCCAAGGAGCCGAACGTGTCAAACGCCAGGGGGACAAAGGCATGCTGATTATCCTCACAAGCTTTCGCGTGCTTTTCCACCTTCTTTGACTCTGCTTTCATAACCGCTTGCCCCGCCACAAACCCATTTTCCCGCAACCCAGCTAGGGGGGATACACCTGTGAGATCGACACAAGCATGTTTCCCGCCCTCCCAACCAAAAACTAGCACGTCCGCCGGGCGTAGGGTGGACCTCCCTTCCGCCGGGTCCGTAAGAAAATTAACCGGTGCATCTTTCTTTGCCGAGATCCCTGCTCGTCTGAGAATATCCATTAACGCGTCTCGAACAAAATCATGGCGATACTTAAACCCCGGCAGCTCTCTACAGTGTAACGCATGGTCCCCGTATTTATCTAGGCATGCTTTACGGCAGACTGGGCAAGTTTCATCATTCGGGAACATGGGGATCATCAGACGGTACTTAAGGATTGACCGGTACTCCACCGCTGACATACGTTGACCCAGACCTTCAATAGGAATAACAATTAAGAAATCCTGGGCGTGAGGCCTCTGTAAGCATTCAATGACGGCTTTCTGGCGAGGGGACAAAAGGAAATCTTCTCCCCAACTTTGTGCGATTCGACAACAAAGGGCATTCGCCAAAGTTTTCTGTGGTTTTTTGGGTGCGGTGTCCTTGTTAGAGAAACCGCCGAGATCAAAATCAGGGAGAGATTCATGCAATCGATCCAGGGCGCTGGCATAATCTGGGTCAGTGGTAGCAACCCCACTGTTGCGTAAGATGTGGTCCTGCAACTCCCAAGATTGAGACCTGGAAGCCACAAAGGCATAGGCAGCCACATCCCGGGCCGACAGAAGGCCCAACCCACCTAGCCGCATCGGCAAGGTCGCGATCCGCCACTGGAGTTCACCAAAAAAAGGGCCCCCACATACGACAATGTCTTCTATTGCCTCTCGAAGGCCTTTATCAAAACATGAAACCGCATCATCCACAAAGGGGGGTTGGCAAGTTCGCAAACCAAATAGCAACTTTGCAACCCCCATACAAGATCTAAGCAAGAGGAGTTCACTTTGAGGATCCCGCAACAAGGGAAGGTGTCCCATGATGTCAACAGCTCGCATTGCCCTCTTAGCCGTTAGACCACTAATAAAACTGGCATCACAGCTGACTGCCCCTCCTAGCAGTTTAACACCTCTCTCCGGCCTCCCAATCTCACTGGGGAAAAGCCCTGGCCGGACCTTCACCCCGTTGCATGTTGGCCAAAATACCTCAGTTTTTCTAATATTAAGCCGTAGCCCCAAGGCTGGACCCTCCGAACCGATGATGTCAAGAGCTTTAGCAACCTGAACAGCGTCCCCGATAACCGTCCCGTCATCCAAGTACCAAGCATGGAAGGGGAGTTTGCATTTTTCCTGCACCTGAAGCACTAAGGGGTGTAAGGCTAGGGCAAAAAGCAAAGGTCCCAAGGGATCCCCCTGCTGGACCCCCGTGAATGCCCCGATGCAGTCATTCCCTACGTATAGCCTAGCAGGCTGGGCATACAGAAATTGAACCCACGGGAATATGGAGGGGCATTGGCGATGGACCTCGCGAAGCAAAACCGAACGGTCAACTAAGTTGAAAGCGTTGGAAAAATCAACCGTAAGCATGGCCAGCGAGCCATCTGAATGAAAAGAATTAAGGAACCTGTTAGCGCTGTGCAGCACCGCCTCCGCACCATTGGGGACCCCCACCCCAAATTGATAGTCCCCCAAGTACTTAACAACTTCTTTCCCAACTTTCTTCATGGCTACTTTGGAGACTAATCTTCTCCAAATTGCCCCCACAGCAATGGGGCGAATTCCATTATCAGGCTTCAACAAAGGGGTTAGGGGGGCCGAAGCAACAAAATCCGCGAGCACCCTAGGACATAACCCCCCTAGCCAAAGGTTTACCACTTCAGTGATGGCAGTAAGCAGTCCCGAGGCAGTCGCCGACCCCTCGCCGCTAAGAGCGTCCAACAGGTGTTGGGCCCGGAGGCCATCACGCCCACAAGATGTCCCTTTCGGGAAAGATTTCACACACCTGTGAACGCAGTCTTCATCCACGGATAACACAGGTTGGGAAAGAGGAATTGAAGGGAGGTTCGGGGGCGGCGCGAAGGGATGTTTGTCGATAAGGGCTTGCATGGTAGATTCCCCCCGGGGAGCAACCCTACTGGAACACAACACCTTAACTGCAGCATTGAAGTGACCATCACTCACTTTCCTGAGACATTGCTTGATGTTAGGGCTAACCTCCTCAGCTATCTCCCGTTGTGCCTCCTCCCCACGCACGACCCCTTCTCCACTATCGGCGAGGAGGGAATTGACCAAAACCTCAAAACCAGAGCCCTCCTTCCACATAGCTAAGCCCCGCAAAATACTATCGCATTGCAAGGACTTTCGATTACCGGACCTTCGCTCCTGCCTGGCAGATGGCTTAACCACCTTAAGGGTACAACGGGGTAAGAGTAAGAGTTTGACCCAGTTTTCAACAGTCCTAGGGGAAGCTACTACTTTACGGATGGCACCTGTCAAAGCTTGCGCAAATGCCAAACGACAGCTTGGGGGGATGCTCTTAACAGTTCGAACCGGAAGGGAGAAAACACGTTCAAGGAGAGCGACATCTCCCATCACTCCCTGCGGGGTCCTAATCTCAAATACCATCCCAGGATCTTGGGGCCTTGGGATCCCCACGACAAAATCCTCATCAGACCCGGATTTTCTAGAGAACGTGAAAACACCATCTGGATGATGACACCCCCTACTAAGTGCGTGTGCCTTCATGCACCTCCCACACAACCAATATCCAAAAACCCGTAGGGTTTCCCCAACATTCGAAAACAAGTCTAAATCTTTGGATAGTGCATCCTGAAGGGATTTTTTACGATCATCTTTAAAATGAAATTGCTGAAAATGCGCGACCAATCTGTTATATCCAGAGGACCCAGGCTTGCCGTCTTTACACTCGTGGAAATTCCTAAAGGGGCATAGCCACACTCCATTGGACGAGGTGGAGCCAACATCCCCTTCAGAGGCACTGGATGCCATGCTCCTACCCTTGGCAGAGCCCATTGGAAACAAACAAAACCAAGAAGTGATAACAAGTCCGCCGTCTCGAGGTGAGTAGGAGGCCAGGTATCAACCCACCCAAGAAACAAATGAGAGGAAAGCAACCTACAGTTGCTCACCCTCTCAGACACCCCACCAAGAAATAGCTACGTCATGAGTGCGTTAACTGTGGCAGATCCCGATTTGAAATTAACCCAATCGGATGCTAATCGTGGTAAAAAGATTGCACTGTGAAAGGAGCTTCAATAGTTCAGAACTTGAGCCAAAAGAACCCAACAGCTAGAAATAATACCAAATCTCAACAAACCTAAAAAAAATTAGTGCTGGCATTTCAACAAACACCTGGAGTGCATTCATAGCAAAAAAAAAATCAATTTCCACTAGTTGAGGTTGTTCTTCATGGAGACCTTCGTAGATTTAGTGCTATTGTTCTTAATGGAGACCTTAATTTCTAAATATTTGGTATTTTCGTCACCCTCCAAAGCCCATTTCGAGCGAGATCTCTGCTTGAGATCCAAAGAATCTTTCAAGGCCAAATCCTGCAAAACCTTCTTACATTCAAGGCACGTCCATTCCTCCTCTTCCGACAACTCCCTTTCTTCTCTAAACTCTTCCAACTGCTCCAATTCCTTCTTCGCACGCTTTTCCTCCTCCTCCCTTCGAGAACACGAGCCCTGATCATATAACCTGATCATACACCTGATCATACACCTTCGAGACATCCCTTCCTTACTCCTTGAACTTTCATACGCAACTTATTCCAGGTAAATTGGATCATATAACCTGATCATACACCTTCGAGACATCCCTTCCTTACTCCTTGAACTCTCATACGCAACTTATTTCGTCTCTGGAACACCGATCTCAGCCGAAGAACACGAGCCCTAAGCTTGCAGTTGTTCTCCTTCAACCCGTAACCATTCCAGGTAAAATTTATACCATTAGACTCGTATTGATCAGGGGAAGGAAAGCCCTATGATTCCGGGGTCGATCGTTTGCTTAATCGGGTTATGGGAAGCTAGGGTTTACGGTTGGGTGAATTGGGGAATATGAAGACCCCTTGGCTGTTTGATATATGATTAGCGCGCTGGTCTTTGATCATGGCACTAGCCCAGATCCGGCGGTTAAAGCTTTTACCGCGTACGCTTGAGGTCGCGGGTTTGAACCCTGCCAGGCCCGTTTTGGGCTATTTTCTTGTTTTTCATTTTTAAACACATAAAACTATGGTTTTAAAATTCTGAATTGATTTTTATAAATCTTTTAAGTATAATCTGAACCCCTTTATAAAAAAAAATAGAAAATATAAAATAGCGTTTTATTTATTTTGTTTTATTAAAAACATATTATAAATAAACAATATGAATGATTTATTTAGACAAATCAAATTTTGTTATTTTAATTATAAAATAGTAATGTTATTAAACAAATTATAAATTAATTGTTTAAGCATTATTAATTTGTTTCAATCTTATAAATAATTATTTTGACAAAGAATGATTATTTAAAACATTTTAAAGCTTATAGAATTACTTAAATAATTAATTTTAGATAAATAATTATACAAATTCATTTAGTTTCTTCTCTTTACTTATTATTAAACTAAAAGAAATCCATTAAGTAAGTTAATAATTATTTATTTACATAACACAATTATTTAAAACATTTCTAATCCACAATTTATTTATCATTCTTAGAATGGCTATCAAACGTATTATCTTTATAAATCCTACATGTATAATTAATTAGAGATTCTAATTAACTATATATATATATATATATATATATATATATATATATATATAAACTACTTTATCATTACCATCCAATTAACTGTGTAGGTTAATTGTGAGGAGTCTTCACGAGGCCTATCTCTCATTTACAATTCATACAAACCACTAGCTTCATTACATGTGAGTTTTCATAGCTCCTTCTCCATATTTACAACTTTGAGGTGAAACATGATTACATACAAACTATTTGCAATTATTACAATTCAAACATTATGATCATGTGTGCAATTTGTGTCTTATGCTTGAACACTATTTGTGCAAACAACATTTACATACTTTTTGTGCACAGTGCAAGTGCAATCCACCCGGTTAGGGTGATTATTACCGAAAACACTTAAGGATAACCGTTGTGTTATGCCTATCAGTCACAAGGTTTGATTGTGCGCCCATTTTAAACAATAGTGGTTCTCCATAATTGTCTTATTAATCCATGCATCATATGAATTGTACACAAACTCTTGATATTACTTGTGGTGTCAAAACCTACGTATGCTCACTAACTATTTTTAATTGACCATGTTTTCATCATGTTTCAGGTACTAGTGTTTGAGATCATATGCAAGATACTACATATAGGGTTTGGACTTAGAGAACAAAGAAATTGAACATGTTGATGTATTGAATTTTTGGTTGTTGATTGAACTTATGTAATGAAACTATGATTTAATGAACATATAAAATTATAGTTGATCATGTGCTTATTAACAGTCTACACGTCCGCCCCGACGTATTCCGCCGTCGGATGGGGTTTTTTTTTTCTCTTTTTCAAATTTTTAATTTTACCCCTTATAGTATATACAATATACGCTTTTAACCCGTTTAATTTTCTAATAATTTTGTTTTTCTTTAATAATTTTCGTTCGTTATTTTTTTTTATAACGGAGTGCGCGGCTGTTTTTAGTTTTTTTTTCAACCTTCCGATATAATATATATTTTTTTAAACGGAGTTATATTCAAAGCGACTATTTTTTTGTATCGTAGCGTATAGCGAGTGCCGTTACCGTTGTCGTACCAGGACGAGACAAACCTGTTATGAGCTTAACAACACCATTACCGATATTGGTGTTATCGGAACCCGTATCGGTATTCGCTTTTATTGTTTTCGACGACCCCAACCGATAACGACAAAACTCCCGCTGCGTGGCGTTGGAGAAAAACAACCACACTGTCGCAACGAAGTGCGGCTTTTCGTTTATACAAGCTTATTTTCGTTAACTTTAAAAAAACGGAGTGAGCGGCATTTTTTATTTTTATTTATTTATTTTTAATGTTCCAATATACATGTATTTGAAAACGGATTTGTATTTAAGCAGTGGCAAAGCTTGAAGAAAAACGCGGGGGGGGGGGATTTTTTTTCCTATCGGGGGGGCCGAAACTATAAAATTTTCGGCCGAATATGTATGAATTAACACTACTGAGCAAAAAATCAGGGGGGCCGGGGATCCCCGGGCCCTCACTATACTTCGCCCCTGTATTTAAGATCGAGTTTTTTTTATTATCGTAGCCTATATCGTGTGCCGTTACCGTTGTGGTACTGTGACGAACAACACCTATTATGAGCGAATTACGTAACCTAACACCCGCTGCGAAACGCGGAGGGTATTCAACAAGATTAATTCGCGGCGGGTATTCAACAAGATTAATTCAATTATGATTCTTGTATTTTAAAATTAATTTTATTTGATTAGTAGTAAGATATTATCGTTATACTAGAGGGCTAGAGGCCAACTGAAATGCACGAAACATGTCTTAGATATTTGGAATTTAGAAGTGAATACAAATAGTTTAATTTGGATCTAATAATTACTTGTTTACACGATAATACAAATTTTCTTTCGATAAATCGATTCACCTTTAAAATTTTAGTTAAAGCGTTAATGACTGTCATATTATCTCTCTCTTATGAGTTCTTTTTCTCACTCTCATGATTTTATTAGAGTATGTGGTATACTCTCACTTGGGAGAGCCAAATGAGAGTACCTTTTCTGCCACATGAGCGCCACATCAACGTGATAAGCTCCTCACCTGGGTCTCACTTGGCAAGGGAAATACCCAAGTGAATGAAATACCACATATTTGACCATAGGTGACCCACTCAACACCCACACCTACAATGGGGGACCCACCCAACACCCACAAATGGGTTTCTTCCTCGCGTGAAACAGCTCACGGCAACACCCTCACATGCATGAGGGGGGTGGTGTGCTAATCACCTTCACTCCGTGAGGCCCCTCACGCATACCCTCGCGTGAGGGTATACCTCTTACCCTTAACAATTAATTCATAGTTTACTATCATCATCGTTACCAAGATCAACAAAGAATTATAAATCTAATGTTGATCTCAAAAACCTTCCTGCTCCAACTAGTTGATGGAGGGTCATACAAATTGAGTAGTAGGTCAAAACGGGTCAACCCACGAACTAACATTACAAATTCAAAGTCAATATTTCTAAGGCTTAGTTTAGTACTCCACTACTCGTAGTATTTGATTTGGTATTGCTGTCGCACATGACTCTCAGTCATGATGATATTACCGAGTAACGTCTTGATCTTTTGCTTCTCAGTTTGGATATTTAGCAATATTTTTGTGGACTGTTGAATCTCTCTTTCATGTGACTTGACAAGAAAATTTTAAGTTATGGGTAGAGGTGCAAAAAAAAACGGTTTAGGATCTTTAATCGGTTTTCAAATCGACCCAAACCGATTGTTAAACCGGTTTGAAACAGGTTCAAACTGCCAGTTTGAAACCGGTTTGTAGACCTATGGTTTGAAACTGGTTTAAACCGAACCGAACCGATCCAAACCCCTAAAAAACTAGTTTGAAACCGATTTTAAACTGGTCAAAGCCGGTCAAACCTCCCCTCTCAACTGGTTCCAAGCCGTACCGGTTTGATACCAAACCGGTTTTGGTTTGGTTTCAAACCGGTTCGGTTTGAAAAACCGATTTGTGCACCTGTAGTCATGGGTACAAGATCCTTTACATGCAACACCTATTACTCATATAATTCGGGATCCTCGTTTTAGCCAGCCAGTCAAAGTTGAAAAGGATCTTTCTAATTCTCGTAGACAGTTGTTATATATCATATAAAATTCTATGAACCTATTTACAAAGCAATGTCAAGTAGGCTCACAATGTGTTTTACGCATAATATCTTAGAATTTATTAAAAAATACTAAAAATACATTTAAGTTTTTGAAATTTAAGGAACAAAGGGGGATAGGCATGGGCTGATGGGCAAATGGTAGGGACATGAGGTGAGGTTTAAGTAAAGTGTTAAGGCATCAATTTGATGATGGATAAGTAAAGTATAATATCTTGTCTTCTTTTGTCTTTCCTACAACACAAGTAGCTCAATAATTCTTTATGTTTTTCACTTCAAAATTAATTACATAGAACTGATTTGTAGATATACATGATGAGAACTTAATGACACCTGTAAGACTAACAAATTAAACTAGAGAGTTTTCCTCGCACGCGTTGCGCCGGAAATTCTGCAACGATCCCAAATATCAAAACACGTATAATAGACCGATCGTGAACCTAAAATTAGTTAAAAGTTTGATCAATGGCTAAAAAGACAATAACACATGAATCTTAACCATTGAAATAGTTTGATCAATGTTCCAAATCTACTTCACACGAATCTCAACAATAAAACTTCATATTTGATTCTTGTTTTCTCTTTCTCTCTATATATTTAACTAGAATTTGTGTCCGACGCGTTGTGGCCGAAACAAATGTTTAGCAAACAGCAACCTATATTTGGCAGAAAGCTTTCAAAATAATCTTATGGGTCTACAACACAATATATAATATTGCAAATAACACACTATACACACATGGAATTTATTACAAATTGTAAGTGGAGTAAAATACACAACATTAAATACACTATTATATGTTACATGAAGGACAACTAATAACATAACCAAGTGTGTGTTGCACATGTGAATGATAATGTGGAACAGTGCATACAATTGTTTTGGAAGAAATAATAACAATCTTTGTTTGATCCCTTTTTGTCTTGACGGTTGATGAAAGACGTTAATATTTGGTCTTTCTCTTTGTTGGTTCCGGATTTGTCGTTCTCGAAGTTGAAGCTGACATAAGATCATATTAATAAGTCTAATGAAATTGTTACAGTGGCAACGAAAAAAATAGGTTATATTAGGCAAAATGAATAATTATTGTTAGTGTAAATAAAGAATACTGTAAATGTAGTAATGTATCTTGTGGTAGGTATGGTCTCTTTTTCTGTTGTTTTGTCAAAGATCGTGTAGGTTGAGACGCAATTCATTTATGTGCAAGTTCAATCATGTAGAACAATCTCGATCACATTAACAACACTTAAAGTTACTATCTGCCTTCTTTATTAGTAATTTTGGTCATGAAGTTTTGCAGTTCAGACCATTTTATGGCAAATACAACCAAATACACTTAGTAAAACATATACGGTTGCTTCAAATTACCAGGTTTGTTCAAATTTTTTATGGCAACTTTTGCATAGTTTCTAAAATCCATTAATTAAACCTTTAATTTATAGCCATGGCGCAGGCCATCTGGGCGCACAGCAGAAAATAGGGCAACAATTTCATGACTCAAAATTGCTACATTAATAATGCATATCCCATTCTGAGTAAAATGCAAAAGTCATAGTCACCCCAATATTATTACAAAAATAAAACCCAGCAAAATCTAACTATATTTTTACAATTAAATTCCAATATATGGTTATGATCATCATGGATGTGTTGTATTCCTTAGATATACCTAAAATTCATGTGTCCTATTTGATGTTGGAAAACTATATTCATGTTTATGCCTAATTTCAAATGATACAATCTGAATATGAGTATGATAAAATTCTTTCAACTAATTGCAGTAAATATGAAAAAAATTACTCTGAATAGCAGAACATACCAAATGCAAATTGATAATAAAATTTGGTATTATACTTCAGAGTTTAGAATGAAACAGATATCAAGAAGGAAACAGATATGAAGGATATGTGCAGGTTTAGAATGAAACAGATATCAAGAAGCTCCAATATTCGAAAACCTTAACAGTTATCCATATTTTAACAACAGTTCAATCATGTAACATGATCCCAGGTAATATATTACCAATTTCAGCATCAAAGATTCAAAGGATGGCTGTTGTTGCTTTTATTTAGTTTCAATGCATATGTGTAGTGGGTTCTACTAACTAAACTTGTAAAATGTATTAGTGCTATTGTTACGCACTTACGCTCAAAAGTGAACCGCCAGAATACATATGTAGTAGTAGTAAGGTAGTTTGAATTTAGACTAAATGGACAGTATATATTATTATGGTTTCTATTAATGCTATGATATCATGAAAACCACTGCAGGTGATTAAAGCGAGAGATGCAACATTGGCACAACACCTTATGGCAGAACTATGGGTGATGCTAGAGGGGGACAAAGCTAAGATCAACTTGGATCATATGAGGCCAGGGAAAGCACCAACTGAGAGTTATTGGATGATCTGGCAATGCAGAGTCAGCTTGTGAAAACAAAGATTTGTGACAGCAGTTCAAAGTTGCAGCACATTGAAGGTTTACTGACAATGCTACCGGCATCAAATAGGTCTAAAATGCAAGCATATTTTTCTAGTTTGTGTGCAGAATCCAATGTGATACCCGAGGGAGCTGTTAAGTGTCTACTCTGATGAACTTGCTAACGCATTGCTGCGATATCCTTGATTTAAGTTGGGGAAAATCACCAAAATGAACATGTTGACTGAAAAATTGCAAAATGACCATTGACTTTTTTGTCTCATTGAATTTGTAAAGAATTTTCAATGATTCTTTTCAACAATCATTGAAAGTACGCATGGGTCCACATAATCAATCAAACAAATTTGCCACGAAAAATTTGAGGGCTGGTGCTTAGCCGGGTCAGCCGAGAATGGGTTACATGGCCTTTTGTGATTGGTTATTATTTGGATGTGAAAACATGATCAAAATCTATAAAATTATTATTATAAAACCTTAACAATTATTATAAATTTCTATCCATATATGAAGAACAGTTCCAATCATGCAATAGATGGACGGAGGAGATGGACGGCGGGTTGGGAGGGGTAGATGGGAAGACACGGAAAGGGGATAGATGATGGAGGAGATGGACGGCATAGGTGTGAAACGCACAAATTGAAGAAGGGGAAAGACGTCAAGTGGAACGGGATAACAGACGGAAGGGGTAACGGAGGTGAAAAGTAGCCCACGCATTTTAAGGTTTTATTAATACAAAATCAATTTAAATAGAAAATCTTAAGAATCACATAATAATTTTGAAAACATTCTAGGATTAGCATTTTAGCGACCTAGTATTATTGATGTGTAGAATATACATTCCGCTTTAAAAAAAAATACTAATGTATCATTTAATTTTGTATTGTAATCATATATACTACTATATAATATATATTGGATGGACAATATTGTAATTTACCTTGTTTTTTTAAGACACCTAATACAATTCTTTTTGCATACGGTATAAGTTACCATGCATTAAATGGGTTGAGTTACCATTTAACCCCTCACTACCATTAAACCCCAAATAATCTTTAATTCACTGTCCCATTAATACGAATCCATAAGTTATTTCAATCAGAGTCTCTTCTTCTTCACATCATCTTCACCTTACCGCCATAGCCCCTCTTCTTCACCTCTGGTCTTCTTCGGCGTATCTAGAGAAAGAGATGAGAGAGAGACATCGGGAACTGACAGCCGGTTTCTAGCTCTTAATCGGCGACAACGCTCTTTCCTCTGGTGGCTCAGCGTCGGCTGAGTTTTTTTGTTTGCGGCTTTAAATCAATGACTCTAAGTCGTCTTTAGGGTTACGGATCGAAGATCCTGTTGCTGATGCACTGCTTCTTTTCATTTTCAGGTTCTAATCTTTTCACCCCATTTTCGATCTTCTCTGCTTCATCTACAATTTCAGGTATTAATGTTCATTTGATATTGGTCCTTTGATTTGTTGTTAGAGAAAGACTCTGAGTATGTGTAGTAGTTCAATTTAATTGAAATTAAATCCCCCTAATTTCACTTGCAATATCGTTCATTAGGTTCAGAAATGTGTCTTTAGGGTTAGGGATCGAGAATTTAGTTGGTGCTCTTTTTATTTCGTGGCAAGTGGTGCTCAAGAATCTTAAGATTACCCATATAGATTATGAGTTTGAAAACTACAATGTTTGACCTTTGCATGCAAAGATATGAGAATCATTATATTCGCTTTTAGCCCTAGGACTAAGCAGGTCAGTTATGGTCATTGCATTTGTAAATTGCTAATCTTTTGGTACTATTATGATCATTTTGGATTGTATCTTACAGAGAAGTGCTGACTTTGATGCATTGCTGAGGGGGACAAGGCCGACAATACTCTGGGATCTCTAAGATTTTACTTCTAGTCTTTCCAACGATAGTAACACTAATCCTAAAGTGTGGTCAGTAAATTAGTACTACCGACTTCTTGGTATGGGATCGCTTCAGTCATCAATAGGCACAATAGAAGCTGGTTTGTTCAAATTATCTAATGATTGGTGGAGGATTAGTGATGTAAATGCAAGTTATAACATATGTTCAACTTACCCATTTGCTTTGTTAGTTCCAAAAGCCATCAGGTGATGTATCTTTGCTTTATCTAATCCTCACTGGCACTTTTCTTTCAATTTTATATTATGTTGTCACTTTTTTTTGTTGAAATCAGAGATACAGATATGCTGAAAGCTTGTACATTTTGTGCACGGTGTAGACTTCCTGTAATATCATGGTGTGATAGACGCAAGTACTGGATTCCAGTACTTGTTATCTTTTTTTAACACACGTGTATCTATTTTAATGATATGTATTGAATTCTGACTTTTAGTTATTTTACAACTCATCATGCATTTCAATTATGTGTAGGCACCGGAGCTGTTCTTCCTCGGTCTTCCCAACCATTAGTTGGCCTCATGATGAATATGAGGAGGTAATGCTTACTTTGCCTTTGTAAATTCCCTAAAAATACATTACATATGGGCATAATTGTCTTGTCATGACATAATGAAGCAATGCTGATGAGAATTTAGTCTAATGATTTTAAGGGTTAGATATAGAAGAGAGAAAAATAATGATACTGAATCTAGCATTTTAACCTGCACTATCAGAAAATAAGGTGTCGAGGTATAGTTTAATATCCTACAACATCAGTTCAACATGTATCTAGCAACCGGTGAGAGTTTATTTATTTATTTATAAGTAACTTTTTTTATAATATTGTGCACAATTAATGCGAGTATACAAATAACTACCTTATTTAGTATTTACAAGATATGAGTCCAGCAAAGAAGATGGTCATGATTTCTTGTTGTATTAAATCTTAAGACATATAAAGGACAAATAAGTTTATCGAGTCCTTTCAAACAATTTTTGATGCATATGGGTAAGCATTTTATGTAATCCTATTAATTGATGCAGTAAATTTGAGTTTGTGAAATAAACCTACCTAAGGTCTAACAATTTAATAGTTTAGTAGTATCATAAAGTCAAAACAAGTATTATGTGAAATTTAAAAGGAAATAAATAATTGTCATAACTTTTTTGATCCAAGCAGAGGGTGTGTAGTCCCTTTCTGAAGAGGAGCTTCATCAAGCATGTTGGGATCGTGACTAACTTGGATTGCTCTCCGTTGATGAAATGAGGCAACAGGTTATTCACAATAGCAAGTAATTAAACCTTAAATATTTGAAGTATTACAACAAATAAATGTGTATGATACTCATGTTGATGTTTGTTATCATTGTATGTATTCTTTGAAATTAACTATATAGGAAATGAGTAGAAGGGAAAGGGCAGAAAATCCGTTATATGTGTTTCACATAGTACATTGTTCTGTTTCAAGAAGGGGATCACTTGGTCATGGTATTATGTCTTAAACATTTATTCATTCTTGATGTTTGTAATGTTGGATGTTATTTATTGATGGCATTTTCATGTTTTGACAATGCCCTAAATTCATATATGTCATCACACAGGAGGACACATAGATCTTAAAAAGGGGAAATAATGGCTCAAATTCCCAATATACATAATGGACCTATCAGTTTCACTTCTATAAGGTTAGTTTTTTTTATGAAACAATTCATTAGCTTCATTTTATGTGAAAATTTGTTTTCCTTCACATCAGTTTTTAATTTTGATTTGGTTTGAATAACAGAGATAAATCTCAGAAGGAGCTCATAACAATCCTAAAAAATGTAAGCCTGCCTTCATACGGTCCCCACTGTTTTTCTTCACATCATTTCTTCTTCCTGGAATTCTACAATGTAGCTACCCGTAATCGTGAATTTACAGGTACATTGGTGTGAAGTGAAATTCTACAATGCAGCTACCCATAACAAATTCCTGAACTCAAATCATGCCACCCAACATTATCTGTGTTAGTGGTAGTCTTGATAGGTGGCTAGTACGCTTCCAAGGCGCCAAAAGTGTGGTGGGTTAGCTGTGGTACACCCTATATATAAACACTGATGGTGCATTGGAAGAGGGACTAGGCATCGGATCAAGGACTAGCCCTAGTCAACGTATATCATAATCTATCCTTTCCTAGTTATCACCGTCTCTACAAGTTGAATTTCGGGGATGAAATTCCCTTAACTAGGTGAGACTGTAACATTTCTGCTTTTCGCGTACTTGTAACACTTATCATATTTGTGAATCAATGAACCTTGAAACCCTCATCATAGCTCGTGTTCACATCATACTTGAAACATATCTATTTCATGCACGTTATACATATTACATGGTCACATGTTGACTGCAACGCTTGAAATTGCCTTAAATTGCAACTTGGACCGTTGAACCGTTTAAAAACTCGTTTACCGACATGAAAACTCACCCATTACTAATTCAAAGGCAATGTATCAACCATATGTGCCTAATATAGTTATTTAACTCATTCAAGTTTTGTCACATAATTCAAATTGATGCCCTAGTACGTTAGTTAGTGCCTATACGTATCCGTTGGCCTTCTAAACCGCAGTTTGACTCCGTACCGTCCACAACCAACAAATACATCCTTTATGACACTAAATTATGTTGTAAAATGACTAACACATCTATTTCATTAAATAAAACAACTTTCATTTACAAAACTTTCCTTAAATAAACACCGAAATTCGAAAAACGATCAAATTGCGCGTATACGAACCCTTTGGACCATCCATGGGTCAAGACGACCCAAGACCCTTACCCACTTGACCATTTGCGAAAACCAATCCCTATCCCACATGAAAATTTCGACTTCCTTGCCCTTTTTCACCCCATGAAACCCTAAAACATGTTCTCAAAGTCTTTCCATACTTAAATCCCTTAACCTACAACTATAAATACAAGGCTTAATTCCCCCATTCTCTTCACACTTTGCTACAACTTTTACTAGCCAAATATCTACCCTAATCCCCTAAAAAATTCGTGAGTCACCCTCCTCCATCCAAGAATAAATCGCAACAACAAGGTAAGCTAGTTCGTCTTTCGTTCTTTCATCCTTGTCTTGACAGAATGCTTGTGTCGACTTTGAATGGCCATATTGGTCATTCCTTAACAAAAAGGTTGATTCTTGAGTCTAAAAGCAAGTTTAAAGAGTCTTATTTTCACAAAATCTAACCTCGTAATTTTTCGACTAGCTTAAGGCTTTCAAACGTATTTTTTATAGGTAAAGGTCAATTATGACTTTTTGATAGAGTATTTGTCATTACTTTCCGGGACCATATCTCTTAATCTACAAATCCAATCGTGTTAAATCTTTTTGAAAATTAAAGCTTATTGAATATTCTTTAAAACCATGTATAATTAACATTCTAACTCTTTGTAATACTTCCTAAAATGACAAATCAAGACAGAAAGGTCTATTCTGGACTTCTGATCTTGTGTCACGATTTTAGGATATTTAAGTTGCCCAAATTAAAAATATTTCTTAACAAAAGTTGTTTATTATAACCTAAATTAAAGTTATGGAGAATCTTAGAATTTTTGGAAATTGTTTATTATTTTTAAAACTTGCCTAATGTTCAGCAATATAATCTGTCCAAATTTGGATTTTACAAAACTAACTCTAATCTTCTAACATTTGAGCATCCTTAATTATTTGATTTTCTTTTCTTAAAATATTTTATTCATAATCTAAGGTGTTGCATACATTAGAACCCTATCCAAGCCTACGATGTAAGTATATGTCAAATGAACGGTTCTGGCTAGGAAATACGCGGTAATCTAAACGAGTCCTTTGCGACCAACCCCTCTTTCCTGTGAATCTTTTCATTGGATGTACTACTCTAGGTGGATTATCTTGTTCTATTATGCAACTACCTATCCTCCTTCATCGTTCTTATTCAAACTTTCTATTCACGTAACGATAATTTCTTAAACTTATTTAATTCTTAAATTCTATAGGGCACGTTCACTAAGGTTGATACACCCGCATCCTCTCTAATCATCAAGGTGAGAACATAGCCCCTACTTTTTCCTTTAATTATTTTGGGGTGTAATATATAAACATGTCAAAAACACGTTTTCTATCAAATATAATTCAAACAAAGCAAGACGTTCAACTAAACTTATTATTAACAAGTTCAACATGATAATCATAATCTTTCGCAAACATTGAACTACTTGGGGTTTTGACGTATTCTTGTTCAAACACCAGGAAGCTATAAACTTTGAACTATTCGGGGTTTGACGTATTCTTGTTCAAACACGAGGGAGCTATAAACTTTGAACTACTCGTGGTTTGACATATTCTTGTTCAAACACGAGGGAGCTATAAACTTTATGGGCATATGCCATCTATCTAGGACATCCATGGGGTTGTGCCACATTGTTATTCTTTTGGTATTCTTTGATTGATTTTATTATCTACATACGTGCTTACTTGATAATGTGTTTATTTGAATCTTGTTAATGAATTGTATAAAATCTTTTTATTATGCTTTTATCTAAACCTATGCATCTCACCAACTATGTTTAGTTTACCCGTTTTATTACATGTTTCAGGAAATACCGCGTAAGGATAGACTTTGAATTTGCTCACATAGGATGGCCTAGTTATCATTTGAAAACTTATGATTTATTTTAAAGTTGTTTTGTTTGATCAAGATTGTTATCTTTGGTTATTTTGAGACACGTGTAATCAATTTAATGTTTATGAAATTATAATAGTAATTTTCTTTATTGCCTTGTGTTCTCTTATTCAATTTCGTCGCACTCCCGTGTTTCCGCCGCTGGCGGGGGTGTGACATAGGCCACTTAACCGGTTAGCCTATTTAATAAGTTCCTAAACGAAGTTAGCTGTCGCAGTCTTGATTGGTTTGGGCTTTGGTGGTTATTAGGTATTCAGGTCAGTCTCTGTTGCGGCGCTAAGGGCGTATATAGACCATGTATATCTAAAATAGTTATAAGATTGCATTATACATAACTACTAGAAGTACAATCATTTTCAACGATTTATGGTGTCCGACCTAAATCTTTATTGCATTGTTTTTTTAAAATAGTTACAGGAACAAGACACAGAAGCGAGCAACATCACTTTATATAGATCTTCCTCCATGTTATGCACAATTTCTTTCAGGTTATGAGTTCAGAATCAGTTTCCTGTAAGTTTTTAGCTACAAAAAGTAACCTACTTGCATCATGTTTTTTTATTGTTTCAAGTATTCTAAACATGAACGATAGTTGTTTAATCTATGGTTAATCTTTTCAGGATTAAGAGCTGTTATTTTCACCATAAATTTGGATAAAACATGAAACATATCAAAGAGGTAAATTGAGTCTAAATGATCTAAGATTCACCCAAGATGAATTTAAATATGCATAATATATTAACAACATCAACTAACCATTCAACCGCTTTTGATCTGACTCCAAAATCACTTTAACTCGATTACTCAACTCGCGCATTTTAACACACATCGCCTTTTTCCGGGCTGCATTTTAAAAAAATTTTGGTAGGTGTTTTCAGGGCCAAAACAAACCTGAATTTAAAGCATTTGGGTATTAGAAAAAAAAGTCAACAAGGCTTACCTAAAGGTCTAACAGACATGAAAATATGAATGGTGTCAATGATAAAACAGAAATCTCACAACCTCAAATTGAAACAACAGATAAACACAATGTGAATAGATATATTATTATTAGATGTCAAAAGTGCATACAACTTTTTGCAGTTATTATTGTTCTATTTGAATGGCCTAAAGCAAATAAAGGAAATAATGTATATTTAAAAATGTTTTTAATAAATTGTGCAGTGGGAATACTAATATTTTCCAATTATAGCCTATATAGGCTAGATTTTTTTTCATTTCGGTTACAGCTAAGAGCTATGAAGGACCTACATCTACTAGATTCAAATAACATGCAACAAAAAACTGCTATTCAAATTGCAGCAGGTAAGTTAGTGGCTCATATCAAAATTGAAAAGCTTTTCAGTTTAAAAGCATGTTGAGTTATTTAAAGACATATGTCAACTTGCAAAAGCATACAAAAAAGGAAATCTTTTATTTCTTAATTTAATGAAAACCTTTTGTTGTCTAGCTCGCATGTTTTCCTCAGCAACCAAAAAAAGAACAACTTGAGAAGCTGAAAGTATTTAAAACTATGTTGGAGTGTTTCATGCAGTTCTTACAAATCCCTAAGCAAGGAAAATTAACTAATTATAAAGATAAGCTGGGAAAAAATTTGTAAAAAATACATTGTTTTCTAATCTTTTAAATGGATTCTTAAAAACAAAGTTTTAAATGTTTGTTTGATGAGAACGTGCTCAGGGAGATCAACAATCAAGACGTTTTGGATGGATTGCATGCTTCTGTTGAAAGTGAGATTGAAGTGATTGATGGTATGATTCAAGAAAGCTCATGAGAAGGCCAGCAACAACAAGATGGTTTTTAGAACTTCCCTTTAAGAAAATTTTACTTAATAAAATGGCCTTTTTTATCTTATTTATCATGCATTGTGATTGGATTTTCATAATTTTTTCATGTTTTTTTTATTGAAAATTTCCCTTTAGAATTGCAGTTTTTCTAATGTTAATTCTTGATTTGTTTTCTGGATTACAAAATGCAGAAAGCTAAGAGTATGAACAACACGATTGTTTATGATTTTAATAAATTTATTTTAGTTCATATTTTTTCTTTATGGATCATTAATACTATAATGTCATCAATTCAAATAGGCGGAAACCAGTAGCCTCACAGCACCACGCACAAGCACTTCCTTGGGTTTCAAGAACATAGTTGAGGAGTCTGAAACATTGCTATTATATGATATACACTACCGTTTTGGTCAGCGTAAGTGGTATGCTAATTCAATTTTGTGTTGTTGGATTTGTATTTTGAAACCTGCAACTTGGTCTGATGTTTGTTGGATGTATCTTTTAGCCAATTTTAATTGAGTTGCATAAGAAAAGATTGTATGGAATTACCATAATGTTGTCAATATTCAATAAGAGAGTTTCAAAGTTTAAAATGAATGTCTACTGTCTTTAATCAAGTGAGCATGCCACAAGTTGGTGTAAATGGGTAAACTTAGAAATTTAAGTTGAAAATTGAATGGGTCAAATGGGCTAAAAGGACCCTAATGGTGGACCGACTTCACATCCACCATCCTATCGCGGTGGTTGTAGTGGTGGTTATGTTGGTAATTCTTTGCTTGGTAATCGTGGTGGTCATGGTTGAGCCGGTTCAACTCATGGATATGGCGATGGTCAACATAATCAAGGCAGTTATGGTGGTCCTCCTGCACAAACACCTGTAAAGGTCAAACAATTTGGTGAAAGTTGTGATGAATCCTATGATAATGCACGCATCTACATTTTGCCTCCAGACGTCACTGTTGATGATTTAAAAGAGCTATTTGGAGGCATTGTACGGGTAAATACATGTTTTTATTTTTTACATTATCAAACAATATCTTCTTTTTGAAGAAGTTTTATCAATAGTAATTGCATATCTATGTGTTTGTAGGTTAGGAGAATTATACAGAAGTGAGCTTATAAGGATCAGTTGCCCTATGACATTAAGAATTACACTGATGAACAAGGAAACAACATAGGAAATGTTGCTTTAATTTGGTTTATGAGGATCAAATCAATGTTGTAAACCCACCAACTAGTTACTATCATAAATATATTTACAGTATTGATGTAATATTGCAAACGAACCCCAAATTAACTGGTTTGGAAGAAGGTATTCATGGTCTTCCAATGTGGAGGTCATGGGTTCGAGTCTCACTTGGTAAATATGCTCAGGTAGGCCAGGGTTTTTCCACAGTGAGCCTTCGGGTGGTGGGTTTCCCCTGTAATGATGGGCGGGCCGGGTCACTAGCCTGGGTGGCTTTTCGCCAATGGGTTTACCCGGGTGACCGTGCTTATAGTATTCGTTGGCCGTTAAAAAAAAGTATTGATGTAATATTTAATTGTTTTATCATAATTATATATAAATTATTATCATGTTACTATATTTATTATATTAAATAAAATTTATTATATTTATATAAATAATACGCTTGTTTAGTTTTGCAAGCCTAGTTAACTCGTTATATGAAACTCCTGATTCAACTCCTTTAATAAGTGAGTACTAATTTAGCTCTAACTCGGGCTCAGGCTCGAGTTCGTTTAAACTCAGTTTCAATTCGAACTTTTAACGAGCCAATCTCGTTTATCTAACGGGCTCATTTATGCCTTAAATTTGGATTTTAAAAATAAACAAAATTCTAGAGAAAAGTTACAGGGGAAAAATATAAGTTGATTTTCTATAGATTTACATAATAGATGGATACAAGTTGAAAATTGTAAAGAAAGAATGTAAATAAGAGTTTGTGAGTGAGATGGAGATAGAGAATAAAATGTGGGAGATTAAAACAAATTTAAAGATACATTTGAAAAAGTGTGATATTTAGTTAAATTATAGAGATAGAAATGAAGAAGTTGATCTAATGCTCTAAGGCCATGAGGTCTACCCTCACGCGAGGCTTTGCGTGAGGCCCCTCACGCCATGACCAAGACTAGCACACCACCCCCCTCTCGCGTGAAGGGTGCGTGAGTGGCTTCCCGTGAAGAATCTCACGGCTGATTTCTTCATTTGACCGTTCAACGACTATATTTAAATTAAAAATATTACCGTTGTAAATATAAAAAAAAACCTTTAATTTATTTTTTTTACCTTATAAATAACCCATTTAAACCAACTTTTTATACACAACCATTTCTAAAACAATCTTCACTCTTATATTAAAAAAAAAGCCATGAATCCTAATGACCCGATGTGGTGGTTTCAACAATACGCCAATCAACAAAACGCCTTTCCAAATTCGTGGCCAACCGCTTCCCTTCAACCAAAACCCGTTTGGCTCGGGGGGTTATGTTCCACAACCACAAGGCCAACCGATAAACTTGTCCGAGCTGGCCATTGTTCCTGAAACTCAACCCGCACCACAATCCGAAGAAAACGTTGACGAAACGCAACCCGGACCTTCTCGAAAAAGCCGAAAGAAAAAGGTCGTCAAAGAATCGACTTTTACACGAGTCACTAAAAAGTGGGATACGGAGGAGGAGTTGAAGTTGGCTAAAGCGTTTGTCGACGTATCCGAGGATCCCATCATTGGTAAAATTAATACTTTTATGTTACCTTTTTAATACTTTTATTTTTTTACAAAATTAATACTTTTATTTTTTTACAAAATTAATACTTTTATATTTTTAGGGAACACTCAAAGCAAGACCACTTTATGGGAGCGTGTTGCAGAAAAATATTTTATCTTGATGGAAGTCGGACCCGATTACTGCACAACCGACCAGTCGAGTTCTAAATGGACTCATATTAACAAAAAGGTTGTAATTTTCAACGGTATATACGAAGAATGTGAACGGACCCGAAAGAGCGGGTCTAGTGATAATGATATTTTGACGCAAGCAACTGCACATTTTCAAGACGATGTTGGAGACATGGCTCCAATTAGAATTTGGGAACTTTTAAGGAATTCCCCGAAATGGCAACAAATTTACATAAAAAAGAGCGGAATTGATAGTTTTTTTTTGTCTGAACTTTCAAGACGATCGGTCAACAAATGATCGAGAAAATGCGTCAATTTAACGTGACTCAAAAAGAGAGAAATGATTGGAAAAAAGAAAAAGATGAGATGAATATTCTCGCACTCGACCTTGATCGCTTTCACGGGGCCAGGCGAGTCTTTTTCGAGAGAAAACAAAACGCGATCAAGACAAAATATGGGATTGAAGACTAGTTTTTTAAAATTTATGTACTTTTTATTTAATGTTTTTTTTATTTGTTATTTTAATGAAATTTGAATTTATTTTAAATTGAAGTATTTAATACTAACTTGGCTATCCCTCACATGGGTATACCATTTGCCATGTGAGAGACAAGTAAGTGATACACCAATATAATGTGACGCCTAAGGGGCAAAAAGGATACTCTCACTTGAGAGAGCCAAATGATTGTATAACTCATACTCTAAGTCTGAATTTATATTCTTGATTTTATTAAACTAGCATTTACCATTGTATATTACTAACCCTCTTTATTTTGAATTGGGATGCACAGTTCTTGCATTTCACTGGTCCACGTGGTTTGTTTTTTTTTCATAGGGTAAGGGGTATACCCATGTGATTATGGTGTCATGTGATAATAAAGTGCACGCCACGTGGCGCCACGTCAGATTCTGGAAAAATCACACCATAATCACATGGCAAGGGGTATACCCATGTGATTGTGGTGGTGTGATAATTTAATGTTTATTTTTGAATTTTTATTTAAATAAAATTAAACATGGCAAGGGGTATACCCATGTGATTGTGGTGGTGCGAAACCTTCTTCTTTCCTTTTTTTCGTGAGACATTTAGATTTTCGTCCACGGTTTCTTGTGGCATTTCTTGAGTTTCGGGTACAAATTCTAGTGGTGTACCCGGTTGAGACATTTGGGGTTGGTAGTTAAACATTTGAAAGTTCGGGTTTGGTACGAAGTTTGGGTTGGATAGGAAGTTTGGGTTGGGTTGGAAGTTTGAGTTGGGTTGAAAGTTGGGGTTGGCCCCAAACGCGTTATCACGAGCTGCGTATTGAGCCCAAAAGTGTTGGTTCTGGTTCGGGTAGTGGTGCACAAAAAAACCGGTTTTTTTTAACCCGGTCCAAACCGGCTTGGGTTAAACCGGTTTGGGCCAAACCGGTTCGGGTTACCCAAAAACCGCCGGTTCGAAACCGGTTTAATGCTTTCAGAATGCGATCGGGTTAGGGACCGGTTCAACCAAACCGGTTTGATAAACCGGTTTTCGAGTTAATGCGATTTAATGCTAGGTTAAAACTCTAATTAATGCGAGTTAATGCGATTCAGGGTAATTAATGCGAGTTAATGCGATTTAATGCTAATTAATGCGATTTAATGCTAGAAAATTCAATGCGATTTAATGCTAAACCGGTTTATTTTAAATTAATGCTAATTAATGCGAGTTAATGCGATTTAATGCTAATTAATGCGATTTAATGCTAGAAAATTCAAAATGAAATCACGTAATTGAAACAATTTAATCACGGAAATATAATTTTTTTTTAATAAAAACCGGTTTAAACCGGTTTAAAGGGCAAACCGGTTTAAAACCTACCCGAACCGGTTTGACCGGTTTACATATTTCCATTACCAAAACCGGTTTAACCCGAACCGGTTTGAGCCCAAACCGGTTTTGACTTTTCGTTGACCAAACCGGTTCGGGTCGGGTTGAACCGGTTTGGGTTAAAAAACCGATTTGTGCACCTCTAGGTTCGGGTCGTTACTCATTTTTGAGTTGGGGATATTAGAAATGAGTATAGAAGATTAGTAAGTTTTGGTAGAAAATGAGTGTAAATATTATGGAGTAAAATTGAGTATTTATAGTGAGTAAAAATAAAAATTATTAATATTATTATTTTAATTTAAATTCTAACGGATATATTAACGTTGAACGGCTACAAAAGTCGAATACTCGCGTGAGAAATATCACGTATGAAAATGACGGCGTGATTTTTTTTTGAGGGGGCGGTGTGCCTTGGGTATCACGGCGTGATTCCTTTTGCCACATAGGATCACGCCACCCATCACGTGGGTATACCGGATAGCCTAACTTCCGCTTTAACTTATTTTTTTCAATTTCTGTTCCCACCCCTCTACTGTATATCTTCTATTATATATAATTTACACTTTTAACCAATTTGATTTTTTTTATTAATATCGTTTTCCTATTATGACTTTCATTCGTTATCTTAAAAAAAAACTTAATGCGCGACTATTTTTTTTGTGAACGTTTCGGTATAATTCTTTTCTAAACGGAGTTGTATTTTCCAATTTCCGTTTCCACTCCTTCTACTAGATATATTATACGCTTTTAACCCGTTTGATTTTCTGTTAATATCGTTTTCCTATAATAGCTTTCGTTCGGTAGCTTAAAAAAACGTAATGTGCGGCTGATTTTAGTTTTTTTGTGTGAATGTTTCGGTATATTTTTTTTAAACGAAGTTGTATTCAAAATCGAGTATATTTTTTTTACCTTACGCTATAGCGAGCGACGTCAACGTTGCGTAACCGTGACAAACTCAACCGCTTATGAGCGGAAAACATCGTTGTCGTTGTTTTGGTATTATCGTAACCTATATCGGTTGTCGTTTTTATGATTTTCGACAAGCGAAACCGATAACGACCAGACTCTTGTCGCGTAATATGACGGAAAAACATCCACGCTCCCACCGCGAAGCACGGATTCAATTACTAGTTTTTTTTAATAACAATGAGAAGCTCTTATAGAAAAGCTAACGAAGAACTACCAAAACCTCAAGTACAACATCCACCAATAGAGAATGAACACCAAAAACGAACTACAAAATATAACAATAACAACCGAAAAGAAAATTATACTATAAAAGTTCAATTACTAGTTAATAATAATTTACAACCCATGAATAGTAACCAGACCAATGGTTTGTTGCCACAAGCAACTTAGTATAAATAATTATAAATAACTAAGGTTGTAATTTAAATACTATTTGTGGCTTAGCCCACTAGTTGTCCATGCTTTACCAAATCATAGTGGTAGAAAAGAAACCTATGCATCCTCGATTTGAAGGTTATTTATGTGGTTTTATATTGCCATTATATACACTAGCTTTAAATAAAATAAAAGGGTTTCTTTTTATTTTTTTATTTCACTTACCACTTATTTTAATAAACTAAAATAATATTAAAAATATAAAATATTTTCAAATATTATTCAAAGACTTTTTTTTCTTAAAAGTGACTGCACTTTTTTAGAAAACGTGTTTAAATTATTTTATAAAACGTTTTATTATTACTTTCTAAAATATATATTTTGCACTTTATCTAAAACACTTTTTTATTTACATATTATTATTAAAGACGCTTTTTTTCTAAAAATGGAATAAAAAACGTTCATTTACAAATATTTAAATACAAAAACATGAAATGTTACTTTCTTCAACGCATTTCTTATATAAACGTTTTTTTAATAAACGTTTTAAAGAAAAATGAAAATATGTTTTCCCTAACAATGAAATATTAAAATTAATGCAACTATAATTAACTTTTAGTAATAATAATACAAAAACAATCATGTAAATATTACAACACCTTTATTTACAAAAATGTAGAGCCCATAAGGTAGAGCTTAAACACTTCCGCAACATCACCCAAGAAAAAATTACTAGTTTTTTATACATATTTGAAAACTAATTATGTTTTATTATTCTTATTGTCGTAGCAAAATACTTTGAAACTATTAAAAAACTAAAAACCATAAGTAATTATATTTTCCAAAATATATATACTCTTCGTCGTAACATGCATCCATCTACGGTCTACCAAATTGGAGATTTTCTAGAAATAAAAAGTTTGTTTACTTTAATTCATAACATTTTTTTATCGTATTATCAAACGGCATGTAGCCAGGGGCGTCCTTTGGGTAAAGCAAGTAAAGCCCTATCTTTAGGCCACCAAATTTAGGGCCTCAAAAAAATTATATATATACATACTTTGACGAATATAGAAAAGAAGGATTTGGAAATGTTATAATTGAAGCCAAAGAGTTGGCTATAAAAATGAATGTAGAACCTATTTTTCGTGAAAAACGTATCACTCGTAACGATTTGATGAAAATGTTGATAATGAAACTATAAAAACTCTTATTAATTTATTTAAAACCGATTACTTTTTATATATAGCAGATCAAGCTATTTCTTCAATTAGAAGTAAATTTGATCAATTTAAAAAGTTTCAAAGTATTTTTGGTTTTTTATTTAGTATAAAGAAATTAAATCATTTAATGATAACAGTTTAAAACAACATTGTGTTGATCTTGAAATTTTTTTAAAAACATGATGCTAGTTTAGATATCGATTGTCTAGATTTATTTCAAAAACTAAAAATTTTAAGACATTATACATTTAGAACGCGACACACTTATTAATATATTTAATTATATTAAAAAGTTTAATTTTTTTCAAATACTTATTTTGCCTATAGAATTATGTTAACTATTCCCGTAACAGTTGTTTCCGCAGAACGAAACTTTTCTAAATTAAATTTGATAAAAAATTATTTAAGATCTACTATGTCACAAAAACGATCAAATGAGTTAGATATTTTATCAATTGAAAAGGAATTGTTAGAAGAAATTGATTTAGAAAATTTTATTAAAGAGTTTGCTTCTAAAAAAGCTAGAAAAATAAACTTTATCTAAACATTTTATATAAGTACAAAATTATTAGAAAAACGAAGAAAAAAATAACTCCGCGAAATATAAACTTTTAAGTTTATTATTGCCGGTCCCAAGCCCGGATAAAAGAGGGTTTATGACCTGACATTTATTGAAAGAGGCCTTAAATTTTTGGTTCGCTTTAAGCCATCAAATGATTGAGACGCCCCTGCATGTAGCCCAGTTCTCAGTGTCTTTCTTAAGTAGTTGAGGTTTCAAGTTTCATTCTAGACAAATGATGTAGATTTATGACTAGTTTTAGTGGAGGCGTGTGAGTCATACATACATACATGCATACATTATAACTTATGCTAAGAAAATAATATTCTTAACTTCTTCGTCCAATTCAATTAACTATAAAATATAATCATACACAAACTTTGGGCGGGAATCAATCTTGGCGTAATATATACCCCCACCCCCTTCTTTTCTTTCCGATAATCTTCAATTTCCTGCAAAATTTTCTTTCTCAGATCAGAAATGGCCGCCACCAATGCAGTCGTCAAGGATGAGGGAGGATTGATCGTCAGCTTCGGCGAGATGTTGATCGATTTTGTGTCTTCCGTCTCCGGCGTATCGCTGGCGGAGGCGCCGGGATTTTTGAAGGCAGCAGGTGGTGCTCCGGCGAACGTTGCGGTCGCGGTGTCAAGGCTTGGTGGAAGATCGGCCTTCGTAGGTAAGTTAGGAGACGATGAGTTCGGGCACATGCTCGCCGGGATCTTGGAGGAAAACGGCGTCATATGCGAAGGAATCAATTTCGACAAAGGAGCACGGACTGCTCTGGCGTTTGTTACAGTAAAAGCGGACGGCGATCGCGAGTTTATGTTCTACCGGAACCCTAGCGCCGACATGTTATTGACGCCCGGTGAATTAAACCTTGAGCTCATTAGATCTGTATGTATTTCTTTTTTTCTACTCTCTTTCTTTGCCTCTGCTACACCTATACATACAGTAGATTCTATATGTATATATCTCACGTCGTTTGCTGTTGTAACTGTGCATGCGGGTTAATTCCACGCAAGAGTCGAACCCGAGCTTGTCTAGTCTAGAGCTCGGCTTGTTTATTATCTATTAATTATTTAATTGTTTTATTTCTATATTTATATATATATATATATTGATAATTATAATATTTTATATTACATAATACATATTATTTAATGATTTTATCATAATTATATATATATATATTTATATATATATATATATATATTAATAATTAGTATATAAATATATAATTAACATTCGAAAATCAAGAAAAAGTAACATCGTTGTAAAAACGAGTGTTAAGAAAATAAAATCGAATTTAAAAAAAGGAAGTAAAAAATATATCATATTTTACCCGGCTCGATTTTGAATAAAATTTACGTCGCAACGTAAACCGGCTAAGTTTTGAATAAAATTTATACCGAAACGTAGATAAAAAATAAATACGTCACAATGGTATATTCGGAATGTACGAAAACATTATATTTTAAAAGTTATAAAAGAAAAAAAAAACAAAATATGTCTAAAATTAATTACAAACATTAAAATAATGAAAATATTAAAACAATAAAAATAAAGAATTATCGGTTTATTAATGATTTAATTTTGCTAATTTCTTTTTTGAATGACTAACTCCTAATCCTATGGATACTACTGCAAAATCCCCCTCGTCAGGCTTCGAACCCATGACATCACCAGAAAGAAACCCTTTACAGGAAAACCCACTAACCATCAGACTAGAAGCCTGATGACATTTAATTTTGCTAATTAGTTACATTAGTTATGTCGTTAATTTGACTTGCTAAAGTTACTTATCAGATATTCAATAAGGTTTTGGTGATTTAACAACTTGTTAATAGTTTTAATGTGAGGATTCTTTCTGCTAAAAATGTAAATTGGAAAAAGGAGATGAACATATTGCTACATAAAGTTATAGTTGTTGATCAGTTCTTGTGACTAAATAATGGAAAACAATATATAAATCATACATGCTAAGTTCACCGATGATAGGGAAGACATAATGATCTTTGATCTGGATTGGGTTCCCGTTTAGGGTGTACGATTAGGATGGTACTAGGTGAGATGGTAAGCTCACGGTTATGGAGAGAGAGGGACGATTTGGTTAGTGGTGATGGAGATTAAAATGAACATTAATCTATTCCCTCTAATTAACTCTCTATTTATATGTACACCAAAGAGAAAACCCATTAATGGCCCAATAAGAGTAATTAGGCCCATCAACTAATTACTAGCCATAGGTTATTAAATAAATAAATAATTATATTTGATCATTTAATAATTAGACAAATGATTATAAGAGCCACATATTAATTCGTGTCTTACAATAATCCATGTGATAATCGAAAAAATGGCAAGTAAACTGTCCGCGTGTTAATTTGCAGGCCAAAGTTTTCCATTACGGATCAATAAGCTTGATAATGGAACCCTGCAGATCCGCACATCTTAAAGCAATGCAGGTTGCAAAGGATGCGGGGGCACTTCTGTCATATGACCCGAATCTCCGGCTGCCATTGTGGCCATCACCCGAGGAGGCCCGCGAGTAGATCATGAGCATATGGGATAAGGCCCAAGTGATCAAAGTTAGTGATAACGAGCTCGAATTTCTCACAGGAAGTGATATAATTGATGATGAGGTTGTCATGTCTTTGTGGCACCCTAATTTGAAGCTTCTGTTGGTCACTCTTGGTGACAAGGGTTGCAATTACTACACCAACGTATCTACTAATTAACCCATCCACACTCTTTATTACTATTAAATTGGTCTAAGATCCCAAAATCTTGAAACTGAAATCATTTACAACTTTTATTGCATATGGTATAATGGTATATAGTTTTAGATACATGAAAATGGTTAAAATTGATTTTGTATTGAACGCGCTGTTGAACAGAAAGTATACAACTTTTGGATACACATTTTTTGTAGGAAAGGAATGATGTATTTTTTATATTCGAATATTGACAATTGCAGCATTTTCATGGGACGGTGGGTACGTTCCCTGTGAAAGCAGTAGACACAACAGGTGCAGGTGACTCTTTTGTTGGTGCTCTCCTAACAAAGATCGTTGATGACCAATATGTGTTGGAGGTAATATTGCCATGTTTCGACGTTTTAATTGAAGTCAATTTTACACGAAATGTTACTTTTTTGGTTTATATTTAATCTCTAATGGGTCAAACAGGTAAAACCACTTAAAAGAAACCATGTCAAAAGGTTTAAATCAGTCCAAGGTGTAATTTTAATGTATAAAACATCTTTGAATAAAGAATAGACTAGTAATGTTTTATTTCTAAATATATGATGAAACACTGATTATTTTACTAAAAAATGTCCAAGTTTTTGGCAAAAAGTGTATTGACTCGTTACTCAATCTGACTATTTTATCATGACTTCATAGGGGTGTCAATCGTGGCAGGTTGAAATTGATGAACTAAACACGACCCATAGCATTTTTGTGAAGAAACCCTAATTCGGATATACTTAAAACCATGTAAACCGAACACGACCCGTGTAATCTGTTTATCTAAACGGGGTGGCATGTCAAAACGGGTTGTAAATAGGTTGCAATCAAGTTATTTTGCCGTAGTTGCCACCTCTATGATATCATATTGAAAACAATTAATAATAACTTTAAAATGCAGGATGAAGAAAAGCTGAAAGAAGTATTGAGATACTCGTGTGCTTGTGGAGCCATCACCGCCAGCAAGAAGGGCGCAATTCCGACCCTTCCTACCGCATTGGAGGTTGAAACCTTTCTTCATGTAGGAGTTTCTCGATTTCATGTTTTTCTGTATAGCTTTTTATATCGTGTATGGAGATCGCTTTCATATTAAAGTTGTTACATCCTAAAATTTGGGTTTTATATTTAAAATAACTATTGGGAATTATCGATAAAGACTCATGACTTTGTTTAAATAGAATATATGTTGAAGTATTATATATATATATATATATATATATATATATATATATATATATATATATGTGTATGTAATTATGTATACTAGTTGTCATGCTTCTATAAAGTTTATGGGTATATTAAGTTTATGCAGTTTTGGGGAGGAAAACACAAACTTTAAAAGTATGGTGATTTAATTTGTAACTTAACAGCACTAAGTTAGTGGAGGAATTTCCAATAAAGAAAACTTGAAGGACTTGGTGCAAATATTTACCAACACTAGGTATGATAGTATGATACCTGTTGTAATATGCATTTAATCCTAACATAACATGTTTGAATAATTTAATTTGATACCTTAATTATATGATATTCAATACTGGGTGGAAAGGAGCCCTTCATAACCTACTCGATATCAACTCACTAAAAACTCAAACTCGAGCTTCATACATCGATTTTTATTAGGTGCGCGAGCCTAAATAAGAGTATTATATATATAATATACAATTACATAATAAATGTTATTATTTATAATTATGATAAAGAAACTAAACATGAGGTACTCATAACCCAGTGATATGATGTTTGTCTCCCATAAAAGTGATGTGAGTTCAAATCATTACAAGTGCAAGATTATATAGTATTTACATAGAAAAAAATGATGTTTGAAAAAATAAGGTAAAACATGAGGTTTCGATACCTTTGAAAAATATGACTTCCTTAAATACGAACTTAAAAAAAATCAAGGGTTTTGGAGGTTATCCTTACAAAATTTATAGAATTAAATACACGGATGACTCATGTGGTTTATACGGATTTCATTTATTGCCTTAAGGATTTGAAAACTACACGTTCAGTACAATAGTTTGCACAAACGTAACACATTTGACTCCTGAGTTTGATGGACGTTAAGTTATTATGTTAAATATGCGTGAAATGACTAAAATGGCCATTAATATTAAAAATAAAAATTAGAATTTCCTATAAGGACCCATTCTACTCAAACCACCACCACCTCCTCAAAAGTCAAACCACCAACAACCACCCCCTGAAATCCCGCCGACAACTTTCTAGTCGTGTTCACTGTTCAGTCGCCCCCTTCAATAGCCACAACCACCTACATCCATCACCACTTATATCAGCCACCACCGCCCAACATCCATCGGTCACCTACATCAGCCACCACGATCTACATCAACCACCAAACCCCACCCCCTATTTATCTTCCTTGACCACTCGCCAGCAAAAAACATGTTTCTTCCCACCATCCCAGCCATATCAGTCGCCGTCTCACAACCAGCAACACCCTCGCAAACCCCTGAAAAACCGTCGCAACCAGCAAACCCCTGAAAACCGTCTCACAACCAGCAACACCCTGAAAGACATCGTCGAACAGCAAACCCCTAAAACACTCGCAAACCCTTGATGTAGGCGGCGATTTGTGTTGTTTTGGTTATAATAAAGACCAAAATCGAAGGGACCGCCCTCGCGAACCTGTTGGTAGTGGAGTTTTAGGCGATTGAGGGATGAATAGGATGGGAGTACGATCAAAATGGATCGCGATTGAGGACCAGATCTGCGATTTCTTTGAGTGTTGTGGTGAATAATGTGGGTATTTAATCAAGAGACGGTATTTGAATCATCTAATGTGTATACCTCAATAGAATAATAGTTGGTACTATAAAAGTCGTTCGTGTTTTATATAGTTTTAAGTTCCAACTAATTAAGGATGATGTGGTGGTGGTCGTGCTAGGGTTGCAGGTTAAATGGAGGTGTTTAAATGATAGGTGATGAAGATGAGGGGCCAAATGTGTTACGTTTGTGCAAACTATTGGACTGAACATGTAATTTTTTAATGCTATGAACCATAAGTTAAATCCGTGTAAAACTGTAAACAATAAAAGGCCATCCATGTAATTAATTCAAATTTCTATTTTTGAAACAAGACTTTGACCATCTTAATAAAACGATTTATTAGATTTTATTTCTTTAAACTCATTACTATTTTAGATAAATTTTAGAGCGAATTACAAATTACGTCCTTTAAGTATTACTCAAATTTCAAATTACGTCATTTAGCTAAGAAAATTACAAAAAAAAAACGTCCTTTATGTTTAAAAAAACTTGCATATTACATCCTTTACACTAACGGACATTAATTTTAGACGTTAAATCCAGTCATGTGTCCCTCACGTGAGGGCAAATAAGTCATTTATGATGTGTTGAGAGAGAGTATAAAGAGAGTGTGTGTAAAGAAAAAAAGATAATAGTTTTAATTAATTACAAGAATAGTCCTTCTGAGAACAAAAGACCAAAATGCCCTCACATGTCTTGCACATGACCGGACTTAACTAGAAAAACTAACATCCGTTAGTGTAAATGATGTAATGTGTAAGTTTTTTTAAACATAAATGACGTTTTCTAAAATTTCCTTAGTTAAAAGACGTATTCTGAAATTTAGCTGTAATTTGTAATTCCCTCTACATTTTAGTTTCCTACTCATAATACTTGAATTACATCCTTGGATAGCATTGAAGCCCCTTTAAATCCGTTTGTACTTTACAAAACTTGAAAAGAAAAGAGCTCCCTATTGATTTACTTAAATCCAATTTTAACTTTTGCCTAATTTTTACTTTGGACCCTTAGATTCATATAAATTACATTTTGCTCTACAATATTGATTTACTTTTAGCACTTCGATTTATTAAACTACATTTTGGCCCCATAATATTGATGTAATCTCACGGCAACACGCAAACAATAAAAACCTTTGTTATTTTCAATTATAGTAAATGACTATTTTGCCCTTGAGACACAAGGGGATACAACTATAAAAACTAACATGGTAATTAGTAACCTATGAGAGCTCGAACAACATTCTAAAATCGAGTTCAGAATAGCCAGTGTATTTAGCAATGATTACAATGCAATTGCTTGCGGATAAGTAGCATTAACCTCCATTCGCAACGACCCCCAAACATGTTTGCAATTTTCCCACCTGGCCTTCATGCGAGCCAGAAACGCCCCAGCCCACACTTCATTATCACCGTCTATGCTCAGTTCAAAAGGTACCGAGAAACTGTTTCCACCAGTTTCGTGTGTTAAAACCGCCATTTTCATGTTCCAAATGTCATTGTCATGAGCAGCCAGAAGAAACAACAAACATAAAGCTTAGAAACAAACACTACATAGTTGTATATTCAAAGCTCATATATGCAGAAACGAGAAGCTGGAGGCATGTCAATGTGTATAGTTTAAAACTAGGTTAAAATCCCGTGTATTACACGGGTTGAATAAATATAATAATATATATTAAGTAATAAAAAATTTATTTTTTAAAAACTCGTGTTTTATACAGGTTGAATAAACCCGTAAAATATAATATAATATGTTAACACATACACCCGTCAAAATATATCATGAGATTTATTAATATAAAGATTAGTATTTTCTTTAAAAAAATATTATTATTAAAATATAGAGGTGTATTTAATAAGAGAGAAAGGCATGAAAAAAATGATGAGAATGAATATGGAGGCGACACGTGGCATTGAAAAACCTTTATTTATTATATAGTATAGATATAGATTTCTCTCGTTTTAATATGAAAACATAGCTAAAAATAGAACTCGTCAAACAGGTTTGACAAGTCAAATGTATTCAACTGCTTACGGACTCTGAAATCACTTTTATTCGAAAATATCATATTATACTTTTAGTAAATTTTTATAATTATATGTTTTAACACGTTACGTATTTATATTTCAAAAGAAAGACTATAATGTTTGTGGATCAGTCCAACTAGACCTATTTGGACTTGTTAAAAGATTGCCTGTTCACCCACCCACCCATTGTGCCATCTCTAAGTTGTATATATCTTGTAAAACCTACTTGATGTGCTTCTGGGTCAGTCCGACCGGAGACCTATTTATTTAATTCGAGAATATTCTTAGTCTTAAATACACTCTCGTATTCCCAAATCAAAATTACATTGGGTGATTTATGATTTGATGATGTTTGTGAGCTTGACTCACTAACCGACTAGAAGGATGGGCAAAGGGCCTGATGAACAAACAGTTAACTCACATTAATTGCATGGCCTATTTAGAATTATTAGAAAGCTAGAAGAATAGAATATGAGCAAAAATAAAACAAAATGAAAAGTTGACTAAGATATAGACCAAAGGATTTAGGGGTCTGACCTCATTAATTCTTCTTGTGGAGGTCTTTTACTGGAGCTACTGTTCCTGCAGTTTTATGTGTACCAATTTAGAACTAGAATATAACAGATATGATACTCTACACGACACAAAATAAGAGGTACAATAAGAACAGTAAACACAAACCTGCGTACAAAAATGTTGAAAAGATTTAGTGATTTGGTTGAAAGATTATATACAGCATCTTGTATATGGTCTTTGCCAAAGATATACACCACAGGGTAACCAAGAAGCCACCTGCAACAATGTACCCGTCTTTAGTTGCTACATATGAGATTAACTTCCAAAGTTAAATATATATACAAGAGCCCAAGTTACATATAATACAACAGAGCTGATACAAGAACTGGCATGCTTATATTTGGATCAACTGGATAAAAGCAAGTGGGCTAGAAAAGGGCCCTAATTAAAACAGGCATAAGTTTTGATCCATCTGGGGTTATGGGGCCTATAATATATGAACAAAAACGGAAAAGCGTGCCTGACTTAGCGACAAACTGCTATAGGTGGTTTGCCGGACTTTCAGAATCAGATTCCCTTATCTGGAGCCCTGATTTCAACTTTGGCAGTTGCTCCCAATTTTAGTGATTTTGATTTATTTCATTTTGATTGTAAAGTTGCGCGTTTATGAAAAGAGGAACTATAACTTAGTTTCTTGGTTTAGTCACATTTTATAACAATTGATGTTCATGGTAGAGAATTACAATTACCCGTTTAAAGTTGGCACAGTGACCAGTGTATCTTGCATGAAATGACTCAGATCGATGAAGTCAGAAGGCTGATTATTAACAGGAAGCCGACAGTCAGAAACATCATCAGTTCTTGCATCATCACAGAAGACTGAAAAGAACAGCTTCTGGAGTGATACAAATTGTGCACCTATGGAAATCTTTTCGACCTCAGTTACCATCTGGATTAATTGATGTAAAAAAAAGAATTAGCATAATGAAAAGAGGAACTAATAAACTCAAAGAGATATATTAATAAATACAGATAATATCAAAGTTTTAACCTTTGGTGGATCCTGTTCAAGATCAACAAAATGCAGTTCCAGTTCTTTGTTTAGTGTTAATTTAATAAGTTCTGCAAGCCCTCTGACACATATCAAATATATCATATCTTCTATAACCATGACCCGTAACTTCTCAAAGATAGGAGACTCCTGAGCAAGAGCACAAGAAACACACTAAAACTAATGCAGAGATATGAAGACAACAATCAATACAAACTACGATAAAACAAATTAAGCTGGAGAGATCTAGCTGCATATAAGTCGTAACCTTGGCTTAAAGAAGCGCGAGGCGCTCCAAGGAATTTAGGTCCCAAAAGCCGACGTGCGAGGCGCTGCTCAATATACAACCAAATAAGCTTTATTTACAACCAGAAGTTGTGTCTGTCTCATCTGTTTTGCATATCAACTTTTTATCAAGTAAACGTTACATAATTACTTCATCCTTGTGGTTGTTTTACATATAAGCTTACTACAAACCCTAATTTTGGCCAAGAATTACATGGATGCGATATCTAGAGGGCCTCGCACCTCAGCTACGCCTTTTAAATCCAAGGTCATAATTGTACCTCTTGGCTAAACTTGAGAAATCCACATAGCCGGTCTCTCAATTCGGGCATCTTTCCACCATAATCTATCATTATTACTGGTCTCATCCCCGTACATAATGCCAGAATATCTGTTAAAAATCATGCCCAAATCTCCAGCTTCTATCAGTAGAATTACATAGAAACAATACATTGCATTTTATGAATATAAAATCTACTCCCCGCATTTGTAAGGAAGAAGATAAACACTCGCGGAATTACAAACAAGGGTCTGGTGTCACATGACAACACATAACTTCTTTTTATGTGATATATAGCATCAGATACTCATTTTCTATATGTAATATATAATATACGCATCCAACCCTTGAGTGACACTGCACAATTTCGAAGAGCAACACCGGTAAAAGAAATCCTGATGTCAAACCTAGTAGTTCTGAATAATATCGGCATCATGACAGTTTTCATTTCAAGTAATTGTTATTGAATTAATGAATATGACAATTACAAGACATTTAGAAGTCAACAAAACTTTTGAAATTGAAAATAACCAGTTTGATATAAATTTACCAGCAACACCTTTCTATGTTATCATCTATCATATACCCTAATGCCTGATCAAAATTTCCATGGAAACTGATTTCACTTGAAATAGAAACTTACAAAAGCAGTATAAATTGTCAAATTCAGCACTATTAGACCTAATTAGAGTTCTAATAGTGAATCATAATTCCAAACGTAATGAATACCTAGAAACGTGTTTGACGAATTAGGGTTCCTAAAACCAAAACCAGCAAAATTAAGGGTGAAAACAACACAGATGATTGCAGATATAAGCTCAAATTCGATAGGGAAACATAAGGGAGTAAAATTGACCAGTCTGAAGACGAAGCTTTGAAGAAGCTTTGAGACGCCAATTGGTTCGAGAAAGTGAAGAATCGAGTACCCTCAGAGCCTCTGATACATCCAAAATCTCCATTGGAGAATAAAAGAGCGTTTGATCACCAGAATAATTAACAACTTATCATCTAATCGAAATCGACTCTTTTACTCTGCTCGATTGAAGTCGAGTCTGAGCTTTGGCACAACACAAAACACAATTAATAGTTAGTGTTTAATACATGAAAATTTCATCCAAAAGTTTCTAAATCATTCAAATTGTTTTATCCCTTTAAATTCACTCAACTTTCATTAAGTGTTTCAATTATATGTAATATTTTTATAAAATGTTTAATTTTTTTAAAATTAAATGAGACAAATGAAATATATATGAATATTAGTTACGAATAAATGAAACTTTTATTCCAATTAATTTAAAATAGGAGGTAACAGTGAAGAAGAAAAACTCACTAAATAATAAACAAGTTTTAAAATTGTTATATTTAAGTCGAATTGAAAAAAAATAATTGTTAAATAGTAAACAAGATCCATATATGTTTCATTTATCTCATTCAATTTTAAAAAGTTTAAACATTTATAAAAATATTACATAGTATTGAAACACCTACTAAAAGTTGAGTGACTTTAGAGGGACAAAAAAACTTTGACTGACTTAAATGAAACACTTGAGAAACTTGGTTACGATTGTGTAAAGTTACCCCTTAAATATATAGTCTATATAGAAAATTATATTAGTTATCTAGTTTTTTTTTTAATAAACTGTAATTTGCGTCCATATGGTTTACCTAAATTTACACATTGTGTCCTTACGTTTCAAATTTAGACCATTGAGTCCTTGTGGTTCCAATTTTTCTCCAATTGAGTCCCTGAGGCTAACGGCCGTCGAAGATCTGTTAGAAAACATGTAAATTGTCCATTTTACCCTCAGGGTGTTTAATAAGTCAATCCTTGAATGAACGAATCTATCTTTTTCTTCAACGCAATCATCTTCTTCTCCAATCCATTCACTCCCAACCAACTCAAAACCGGCAAATGATCCCCTAAATTCGAAGCACCTAACACCACAAACGATTCCTTCACCATCTCCGGAAACCTTTGCCCTTCCTCCTCTATATCGCTGCCAAAATACCTCTTCCCGGAGATCATTCTCATCATCATGTTCAGTGTCATCTCATGGAACACTGAGCTTAGGTTCACCGGCAAAGAACATGCTGATATTAGTTTATTTATCAGGAGTGTTCCTTCATCGGCGCGTATATCATAGAACTCGTTCAGATGGTTCTTTCATTGGCTGAGATTGTAGTGAGTGTTCTGTAGATGGGTTTCTTTAATAGGTAGAGGTGGCCGATGACGGGAAGGGTGGGGAAGGCGGTGGGCGGGAGGTTGGAGGAGTTGCGGCGGAAGTGAGTGGTGAAGAGAAGTGCAGCGATGGGTGGAGATGGTTTGGGTTTGGGGACAGCCGACGGCCAATAGAGAATCTCGGAGAGGTACAGAATCGCACCTGCTTCAGAAATTAAGGCTCGGCTTTCCGGATCGTTCTTCGAGATGAGACGTAGCTCGCATAGCGATTCCGTCCGTGTTTGCTCCGACACCGAGCTTAATTTCGCCACCAGCACCTTCGCCTTCCGCCGTTTGACCTCCATTTCTGCACAACTTTTTCATAACCATTCACTCAAATTTCTAAATTCACCCATTGACTCCACTACAAATCATAACCATCAGATCGGAATACCAAGACCTCATCTCACTGTAAAATATTTACAAAACAAAATTGAATTTCAAAACCTCAAGAGAGGGAGGAACAAAGCAACCAAAGAAGGAACCCCCTTCCCTTTTCCCCCTTTCCAGTCTTTAGAGTTTTTTTTTTTTTTGACAGAGAAAAATATATTTATTTCTTTTTTTTTTTAACCAACTAAATAACCAATTACCATTACGGCAAGAAGTACCAAAATTACAAACTAATGGCAGGTAGACGGGCAACAAGCTGCGCCGCTACCCCCTTCTGAATAGCAAATTCTACTCTACTAAACACAAAGTTCCTCCCATAAATATATGCGGTGTTACTGCTGACCACCCGCTGAACCCGCTTAAGGGACCGCACCGCATCAGGGGCGAGAGCGATAATTGATAAAACGTTTTGATGATTTTTTATTCCAATAGTTGTTGATTCAATATTGCGATGTCGAATTGGGGGATTTGGTGCTCGAAATTGATTGTATGTTTCTGAATATTTATCAAATTTGAAAATCGGATAGATAGGTGGAAAAATGAATTTTTGGGTTTGGGGAAAAGAGAAGATGGTTGTTTTATATGCAAAAATGATAATAGTAAATAATAAAAGAAGGAATTAGCACAGGAAGAGTAAATGACGAATTTACCCCCAAAAAACAAAACAAAACGACGAATGTACCCTTTATCACTAACAGATCTTTTACGGCCGTTAGCCTCAGGGACTCAATTGGAGAAAAATTGAAACCACTAGGACTTAATGGTCGAAATTTGAAACGTAAGGACGCAATGTGTATATTGGGTAAACCACAGGGACGCAAATTGCAGTTTACTCTTTTTTTTAAAGCAAATTTCTTTATTCTTATGGGAGTGAGATTTGAACCCATGACATCCTCAAACCTTGGTGTTTCTAGAGGATTTTCCTCTATCACTAAGCCACCAACCCCCAGTGACTTAGTTATCTAGTAATAATATATATGATTTGATTGGGTTTTCGTTTCTAATTATTGTCTCGTACGTTATGAAGTTTCTTATCTTATACGATTTTATAAGTTTTTGTAGGTTGTATGTTCGATCTTCTTATACCAACATATTCATTGTGTTTTGCTCTAGTCTAAACGTTTGATTTCCTCTACTTTGACTACAGTAGAGTATTAGAGAAAATATATTAGTTAAGGTTTATTGTAATAATTTGTACAATTGTACCTTAATTAGAAGATATAATTTGATTAGGTTTCTTTGTAATTGTTTTTAATGAATTTTTATATATGGTTGATTAAAAATACATAATACCTTATGAAGTTTTCATTATCATATAACTTAATTAGGAGATGTGATGGAAACAAGTTTTATATACAGTTAAACTCTCCTCTATTATACCCCTAGCAACGACTTAACATAAGCGTGTATTTACTTTAAAATAAGGAGATTAGTATGTACTTATGAAAACACTATAGACAGTCCCAAACACCCTGTTAGACGATGCCCTAATTCTATAAGTTAAGATATTATTCCCAAGTTTTTAAAATTATAAACTTAGCCCAAACGTTTGTGACCTGATTGCATCTTCAGCCCCTGACGTTAATACAGTTAGTTTTTAATGGAAAATTAGCCCATATGATATCCACGTGACTTACGATTGAAAACTTAACCCTAAAAGTAAGTTAAAATTAATAAAAATCACTAACTTTTCATTGATTTTTATAGATTTTTACTAATTTTTAACTCATTTTTGTCACACCCCAACCGACGACGGATTATACGTCGGGGCGGACATGGTTGTTCAATAGCACAAGGTTGACTATTAAAGTTTCGATATTTCATTAAAAGATAATTTAAGATTCAATACAAAGAAACATAACAAGAATACAACGTTTAATTGATGAGTAGTCTAGGTCCAAAGCATCCTATGTGATCACAAATAAGTCTCATGATGTAGAACCTGAAACATGTGAAAGAATCTGTCAACTACAAAATAGTTGGTGAGATACAAAGGTTTTGACACAGTTTAACAAGTATTTGAAAAGAATTACAATTCACTATGATATATGCATTCTATAATGTAAGTATGAGAAACAAGTATCTTAAACATTGTGCATATCAACCTCCAACCAAGTTTAGGCATAACCCGCAGGTTACCCTTATAAGTCTCAAGTTTAAAGTTTAATTCAGTAACAATCACCAAGGGCTCCCCCCCGAAGGGGTCAATCAATCAAGGTGGATTGGTCAAATACAATAGATCTATCATTGTTACCATAGGCTTGATCAAAGTTAATGAATATGCTAGTTTTAAGTTTAATCTAAGCATACAAGTCTCAAGTTTAACATAAGAATAAGCATCTAGTCATAGTTGTACAAGAATTGTATAAGTTTAAAGTTTTGAACATGTTTCACCCCAAAAGTATAGAAAGGAAAAAAGGGCTAAGTATACTCACTTGGATTGATGAAGAGTATCCGACACGGATAAGTATTTGCAAGACTTTGAGGGAGAATATCCTCACGATAATCCTAAGTATGCAAGTCTAAAGATTTAAGTAAAAGTCTAAGACAAAAGATCTAGGATTTCAAGATTCGACTAGGGTTCCAAATGGGAGACGGGAATGATTTCGTTTATAAAGTTTAAACCAAGTTTTAAATAGGGTTTTACAAGGCTCAAAGCTTTATGGGTTTATAGTTTAAAATAATTATTTGAAAGCTTTATAATTGTCAATTGCTCAAGTTAGGTAGTAATAGTTTAAAGTAATTTTCTAAGTTTCTTATAATTAGAGTCGTAAGGATATATAAAAATAAATAATGATTAAGGATCAATAACAATTATTTAAAATAAATAATTATTAAGAATAAATAATAATTATTTAAGAATAAATAAATTTCTAAGGATAAATAATTATTTAAGAATAGATAATTACTAAGGACAAATAATTATCCAAAAGAATAATTTCTTTGTCTAATAAATATAAATCATTCAAGATTTAAAGTATTAAGAATTAAGCATTTATCTTACAAAACCATTTGTAGTTTAATAATGTTTAGAATGTGGTTATAAGTTTAAATAAGCATTTATAAGTTTATAAAGTGTTAATTAGAACTTCTTATAAAGTTTAAATTATAAGTTTAAAGTTTAAATAAAATTATAAGTTTATAGATGTCTTAAATAAAGTTTCTTATAAGCATTTTAAATAAAGTTTACAAGTGTCTTAAAGTTTCTACTTTATTTTATAAAGTTTATAAGTTTATCAACATAAAAAAATGAGTAAAGTATATTTATTTTCTGTAGAAACAAAGACTGATGACTACAAAATTCTTCAAGTACAAATGCAGCTGATCTCAGAGTTTGCTGCTGACCAACAAAATGCAGCGGACAAGCTTATCTGCTGCGGATACCTGTTCTCATGCTGAAGAACAAATCTGCTGCAGATAGCCTTATCTGCTGAAGACCAATGTTGCTGATAGCTATGTTCCTTGAAGACAAATCGTTGCAGCTGACTATCCATGTCAAGCGTCACTAACAACCTTCTGCAAAAGCAACTGACACACTCAAAGCAGAAGGTACCTCAATGGCACAACCAATAAAACCCAGCAATGCTCTTCTCCAGACATGCAAGCAATGATGCATAAAGAAGACGCTTCAATAAAGTTAGCTAGTTTAGCTTTAACGTGTAAAACTAGCTTTTGTATAAAAGATCAACGGTCTGTGTTCGATCTAATCCTTAGAATCAAGGGTCTGTCTTGATTCTAAGTTAGTATAAATACTGTGTAAACACTTCATTGCAAGTGTGCTTTTCGAATTAGAGTTTTCACTTGTAATCGTTTATTCACTAAGCTTAATACAACAGTGTTCTTATCAGTATTCTTTCTGTCTACTCGATTGTAATTGTGTAGTTGTTATTGTTTCCGCCAATCTCAACTAAGAACAGAACCATCTTGTAATTTCACGATCCTACAAGTGGTATAAGAGCTTTGGCTCAGATTAAACAAACTAACACTTGTTTAATCACTTCTGGTTCTATTCTAAACTCTTTTGTTTTACCAAGTCACCCAAAACCACGAAACAAAAATGGCACAAAGCAATGGTTTTGAAGACATCGGAAGCATCAACCGACCACCAAGATTGGTGTCGGGAGAAGACTACGACATGTGGAAAAACCGCATGGAAAGTTTTTTCTGCTATCAGGAGTACGGAATGTGGAAATCCATCAGGGATGGACCCTACATTCCCATGGTGGCATCTGCTGACTCTGGAGGACCATCAGTTCCAAAGGATCCCTCCAAGTACTCAGAAGAGGATATAAAAAAGATGGATGTAGACTTCAAGGCACTAGGAGCTATCCAAATGTGCCTTCCAAATGAAGTTTTTCATAACTTCAGAAGCTACAAAACTGCCAAAGAGCTCTGGGAAGCTCTTGAGAAAATGTTCGCTGGCTCGGAGGAAGTCAAAGAGAACAGAAGAGACATCCTGAAGCAGCAGTATGAAAACTTCGTCTGGAAAGAAGGTGAGTCTCTAACTGTTCTATACAACAGATTTACCTATCTTGTAGGGGAGCTGCGGTGCTTAAAGGTGAAGCTAGAGAATGAAGATATTCTCAAGAAGTTCATCAGGTCTCTACCAAGCTGCTGGACACTTTACACAGTGTCAATCAGAAGAACGGAGAATCTGAAGACTCTCCAGATGACTGAGCTCTTTGGAATGTTAAAAACCTATGAGCTAGAGATGATTCAGACAAAAGAAAGAAGCTCAAGCTACCAAACAGCCTCAACATCCACCACCACCTCCTCTGCACTCCATTATGAACACTCGGGTCCTAGTTCAAGTAACTACTATCCTCCCATCATCACCCAGCCTCAAACTCCAAGCTCTCAAACAAACAGCTCACCATTTCTCCTAGAAGCTCCTCCTCAAACATCAACCCCTGCTGCTTTTGTTTCTGAAAGCTCAAACAATATGTCCTTAGGAGGATCTGGAATGCTTTCATCCAGATGATTTAGAAGAAATGGACATACATCACTCATATGCCATGCTCTCTATAAGAGCAAAGAGGTTCTACTCTAGAACCGGAAGACCCATTCCAAGTAACAACTCCAACACCAGAGTTGGCTTGGATAAAAGCAAACTCAGATGTTACAACTGTAACCTACTGGGTCACTTTGCTAGAGAATGCAAGGCACCAAGAGCAAATCCAGTCACTTCTCAGTCAAGACAAGCTCACCAAGCCCAACCCAGACAACAGCAGCAAGCTACTCCTCCAGTTCAAACTGCAGCCTGTGCAACTGTTGGAACTTCTGAGTTCGACTGGAGCTTTCAATATGAAGAACTGTCAGTCAGCAATCAAGCTCTAATGGCAGGCACTACAGAGATACCACCTCAGGGATAGCCAGGTCACAAGAATAACACCTGGGTGGTAGACAGTGGGTGTTCCAGGCACATGACAGGCAACAGATCCATCCTCTCAAACTTCAGACATTTCAATGGATGATATGTTGCCTTTGGAAGTGACTCAAAGGGAGGATCCATCACTGGACAAGGAACTGTGTCCAACGAAAGAATGAGCATTGACAAGGTCAACTATGTTAAAGAATTGGACTTCAATCTCATGAGTGTTTCCCAGGCCTGCGACCAAAAGCATTGGATGCTCTTCACAGATAAAGAATGTTTTGTACTGACTCCAGGCTTATCCACACCTCCTCCAGAAAGCATTCTATTAACTGCTCAGAGAAAAGAAAATCTCTATGTGCTGGACATGAATGAAGTCACTCCATCAGGGAGTGTTTCCTGCTTTCTATCAAAGGCATCAGTTGATGAATCAGCTCTCTGGCATAGGAGATTAAGCCACGTTAATATCAAAACTATCAACAAATTGGTGAAGAATAATCTTGTCAGAGGGATTCCTAACAAAGAATTTTAGCTGGAAGATCACTGCATTGCATGCTTAAAAGGGAAACAACACAAAAGCTCTCACAAGCCCAAGACTTTGAATACAAATGACACTCCACTTCAACTGCTGCATATGGATCTCTTTGGTCCTACAAATGTCATGTCAATGGGCAAGAAGTCGTACTGTCTGGTGATAACTGATGACTACACCAGATTCTCATGGGTATACTTCTTGAGAACTAAAGATGAAACTGCTGAAATTCTCAAATCCTACATTCTCAGGGTAGAGAATCAAAGCAATCAAAAGGTAAAGATCATAAGGTGTGATCAAGGCACAGAATTCAAGAATCACACCTTGAACTCTTTCTGTGAAAGCAAGGGGATAGAAAGATAATACAGCGCTCCAAGAACTCCTCAACAAAATGGAGTTGCTGAAAGAAGAAACAGAACTCTTATTGAGTCAGCAAGATCTATGTTGGCTGACTCAAAACTGCCACTCACATTCTGGGCAGAAGCAGTTAGCACAGCCTGTTATGTGCAAAACCGAGTTTTAATTGTCAAACCCCTCAACAAAACACCCTATGAACTTTGGTTTCAAAGAATTCCCTATATTGGGTTCCTAAAACCTTTTGGGTGTCCATGCACCATTCTCATCACACATGGGATTCTTCCTAAGTTTGGTGCCAAATCTGATGAAGGATATTTCGTAGGCTATTCCTCTCAATCAAAGGCCTATCGAGTATTCAATTCAAGAACAAGAATTGTTGAAGAATCAGCAAATGTGGAATGCAGAGAACACATTGTCTGTGAGCAGGGAAGAGGACCAAACTGGCTTTTTGACATAGACTCTTTCTCCCAAATATTTGAGCCTCTCACCTTCTCGAATATGGAGTCTACGTCTACACAATCTCCTGCCTCCACTTCATCCACTGACTACAGAATGGATTTTCCCAAATCTTCTCTCAGTCTAAGAAAACCATCAGTCGATCCTCCAGCAGTTGTGGAAGCAATTGAAGCAAGAACAAGACTGTCTGACGTAACAAGCAGCAGTCTGTCTGATACTGAAAATCTAAATGAAGACTCTTCGGTAAATGCTGTAACTGCTGATAATGCTATTGCTGAAAATATTGAACTGGACAATGTTGTTGAAGACTCTTCCACCTTGAATGAAGAGTCCCCTGATCAAAATCAAAGCAATCTGGAAGAAGGGATACAGCTGGAGGTGGTACCAGCACACATGATTCACAAAGAACATCCTCAAGAGAATATTATTGGCCAAATACAACAAGGAGTTCTCACAAGAAGCAAATCTCATGAGGCCAATATATGCTTGTTTTCATGTTTCCTATCTCAGGTGGAACCCAAGAAGATAGATGAAGCACTCAAACACAGCAGCTGGATTGAAGCAATGCAGGAAGAATTGCTGCAATTCAAGAGGCAGGATGTCTGGAAACTTGTTGATCTTCCACCAGACAAATATGCTATCGACACACGATGGGTTTTCAGGAACAAGCAAGACGAGAGAGGCATTGTAATAAAAAACAAAGCCAGACTTGTAGCTCAGGGTTACACTCAGGAAGAAGGAATTGACTATGATGAAGTCTTTGCTCCTGTTGCCAGACTAGAGGCCATCAGAATCTTCCTGGCATATGCTGCATCCAAGAATTTCACTGTCTATCAAATGGATGTAAAAAGTGCCTTTCTATATGGGAAGATTGGTGAGGAAGTATACGTCAAACAGCCTCCAGGCTTTATAGATCCTGCACATCCTACTCAAGTGTTCAAACTAGACAAAGCTCTATATGGCCTACATCAGGCACCAAGGGCCTGGTATGAAACCTTATCAGGATATCTACTAAGCAACAATTTCAGAAGAGGTGCCATAGACCAGACCTTGTTTATCAAAGATGAAGGGGGAGAAATCTTACTAGTTCAAATTTATGTTGATGATATCATCTTTGGATCAACAAGGAAACAGCTGTGCAAAGACTTTGAGATTCTGATGCACTCAAAGTTTGAAATGAGTTCAATGGGAGAACTAAATTTCTTCTTGGGTCTACAAGTCAAACAGGTCCCAAATGGAATCTTCATCAGCCAATCCAAATATGTAAAAAGCATTTTGGAAAAATTCAAAATGGCTGACTGCTCTGCTGCAAGAACCCCTATGCAAGTTCATCATCAACTGACCCTAGACAAAGATGGCCAAGATACTGATCAACATCAGTACCGTGCAATGATAGGGTCTCTCATGTATCTCACTGCCTCAAGGCCAGATATCATGTTTGCAGTATGTCTCTGTGCAAGATTTCAAGCAGCTCCAAAAGCTTCACATCTTCAGGCTGTCAAGAGAATCTTTAGATACCTAAAGGGTGCCTCAAGACTTGGACTATGGTACTCAAAAAATGACATGTTTAATCTGTATGCATACACTGACAGTGACTATGGGGGATGCAACTTGGACAAAAAGTCCACTTCAGGGGGATGTCAGTTTCTGGGAGGGAGGTTGATTTCATGGCAGTGCAAGAAGCAAACATGTGTTTCAACTTCTACAGCTGAAGCAGAATACATTGCAGCTTCAAGTTGCTGTGCACAAGTCATTTGGATACAAAATCAAATGTTGGACTATGGGATGAGTTTTATGGCAACTCCAATTCACATTGACAACATGAGTGCTATCTCAATCACAAACAATCCGGTGAAGCACTCAAAGACAAAGCACATTGACATCAGGTATCATTTCATAAGAGATCAAGCTGAGAAAAAGAGGATTATTCTAACCAAAGTTCATACAAATGAGCAATATGCTGATCTGTTTACAAAACCTTTTGATGAAGCCAGATTTAAATATTTAGTTGAATCCATTGGTATGATGAACTTTGATTAAAATCTTTCTCTAAAATTTTTTATTTAAAAAGTGTTTTGTCTTATGTTGTAAATAAAAGCTACAAGTCAGCAGCATTTTTGTCCTTTCGCGGCTGACAGGTTTAATCATCAGAAGCAAAGGATTTGCCACTGACTGCCTTAAGTTATCAGTAGGAACAAGTTTCCTGCGGATAGCTTTAAAGCCATCAGTAGCAACATCCTTACTGCAGATCACTGAATCCATCAGCAGCAATAGAGTTTGCTGCTGACAGACTTAACCTTCCGCAGCAACAAAGCTTGCAGCGGACAGGCTTTTCATCCACAGCAACCAAGTTTGCTGCTGATGGGTAAATTTAAGTCTAAATTAACCTTTACCCGCTGTAAAAGAAATCAACGTCAGTCTTTACCATGACTGCCTTGGTGCATTACAGCTGTAACAATAAAAGGTAAATAAGGTTGTACGGTACAAGTCATCTTGCTTTTTCTCATCTCTGCCCTTATAAAAACAAAATCAAATTTCCTTACCACCTCTTCACCTTCCTCCACAAACCAACATCACTTTATCATGGAAGTCCCCACCAACCTCCACCCACCAGCATCACTTTCTCACAAGTCCCAACCAACCCTCATCCACCAACCTTCAAACCTTCCCTCCATGGAAGTATCTCTGGAAATCAATCGGGTACACTGGAAATCAAAATGGGTATACAGTAGAGAAGGCGCTGATAGGCCCTCCATGGAAGTATCTCTGTCACACTCTTCTCCAATGCATATCTCAGAAGAAAAGCAAATGGCATCACGTAAGCTCCGCTCTTGCCACCACAGAGAAAAAGGACAAGGTGGAGAGTTGACTCCTTCTGGATGTTGTAATCGGCTAAGGCTCTGCCGTCCTCGAGCTGTTTTTCGGCGAAGATTAGACGTTGCTGGTCTGAAGGGATGCCTTCCTTGTCCTGAATCTTTGCCTTCACGTTGTCGATTGTATCAAAGGATTCGATCTCAAACGTGACCGTCTTACCGGTTAGGGTTTTCACGAAGATCTGCATTTTCGCCGATTTGGAGTGATAAGATGAAGCTGTTTCCAAAAAGGTACTCAGGGGTCAATGCTCTATTGTTATCTACAATGCCGAACATACAAAGTACCCCGGGTGACAGTTCAGCAATCCCAGCTGATACTGATTCCACACCCTCCACCTCACAACTTGAACAACAGTCTGCTTCTACCATTCGAACCCCTGTGCATACCTCTAAGGATGCACAGGTACAAAAAATCACTTCACCTCTTTTGTATGTTATCGTTCAACCGGAATACAGGGCCCCGGTTGCGACGACTAGGAAAAGGGGCAAGGAATCTCCTTCTTCTCTTGCCTCAAAGGCCCAAACCCAACCTAACAGCCCTCACTCAGAATCACAACATTCTGGTGAGAATACCATAAGGGACAGCCACATTATTAGGGGGACTCCTTTAGATGTCTCTCTATTAAGATCAGGATCACTTCCCGGATCCATAGAACAGCCCCCTGAGCCTCTCCTCTTTCTTTTGAACTTAAGTGTTGAGGAACCTGATCAAAATGTTGTACCTTCTCCAACTACTACTATCTCGGAGGTACTGATTGACCTTGCTTCCAACACACCCAACCCAAGTTCGTTTACCCTGAAGGTCCTCTCTAGGAGCCATGAAAGAGTGGATGTGGAAGAGGCTGTCACTACTGCTGGTCCATCAAATGACCAGGAGGACAGTGGCAACATTGTTAAGACCTCAACCACGGCAACTCACAGTGAGGATGTTTCCTTGGAAACTCCCTTCACTGAGAGGAATCCCAGGTGCCAAGAAACCATGGGTGATGGGGATGAAGAGGCCAGGCCTAAGACCCCATCTGGATCCAAGGATTCCACAGCTGTGGATGAGGACAGACTGTAACTTCATATCTTGATATTGACGGCCAGGATGGTCATGCTAGAGGCTGAAGTGTCCAAATTAAGACACCAAGTCTCTATGCATGAAGCTCATAAATTCCAAACTTTATCTTCTCTCTTCCTTGTATTAATATGCACCCAAACTGATGCTTATTCGTCCACTGATGCACCCAAAAAGGGGGAGATGGTCCCAATGGAGGATATAAGGTCGAAAGGATAGTCAGAAACATGCAAAGGCTTCAGCAACAAAGACAGTAAGAGAATTTTGGTAGCATCAGTCTAGGGGGAGTTTGTAGAAACAAAGACTGATGACTACAAAATTCTTCAAGTACAAATGCAGCTGATCTCAGAGTTTGCTGCTGACCAACAAAATGATGCGGACAAGCTTATCTGCTGTGGATACCTGTTCTCCTGCTGAAGAACAAATCTGCTGCGGTTAGCCTTATCTGCTGAAGACCAATGTTGCTGCTGATAGGTTTATCAGCAGCATCATTCTCATTCTTGCTGCTGATAGCTATGTTCCTTGAAGACAAATCGTTGCAGCTGACTATCCATGCCAAGCGTCACTGACAACCTTCTGCAAAAGCAACTGACATACTCAAAGCAGAAGGTACCTCAATGGCACAACCAATAAAACCCAGCAATGCTCTTCTCCAGACATGCAAGCAATGATGCATAAAGAAGGCGCTTCAATAAAGTTAGCTAGTTTAGCTTTAACGTGTAAAACTAACTTTTGTATAAAAGATCAACGGTCTGTGTTCGATCTGATCCTTAGAATCAAGGGTCTGTCTTGATTCTAAGTTAGTATAAATACTGTGTAAACACTTCATTGTAAGTGTGCTTTTCGAATTAGAGTTTTCACTTGTAATCGTTTATTCACTAAGCTTAATACAACAGTGTTCTTATCAGTATTCTTTCTGTCTACTCGATTATAATTGTGTAGTTGTTATTGTTTTCGCCAATCTCAACTAAGAACAGAACCATCTTGTAATTTCACGATCCTACATTTTCTCATGTTTTAAATTTATATAAACAAATGGATTTCTTTTATAAAATAATTTGTGATGAAAGTATAAGTTTTATAAAACTTAGAATTATTTTGATAGTTTTTAAGAATTTAAAAACTATTAATAGGGATTAATTAATTCCTCTTTTTTTGACTTTAACTAAGTTTAATTAGTTAAAAATAGTTTCAGAATATAAAAGTAGGATTAAAATTCATTTTTCAGTTTATAAAAGTTTAACAGTATTTATAAAAATTATTAGAAAAATTAAAATCGAATAAAAAGCATAAAAAGAATGCAAAATTGTAAATGGGGGGTTCGGCCGGATCGAACTCGGGTTGCGCCCGGGTCACCACACACACATGCACTTAACCATCCCGACTACGGGTTCGTTAAGTTAAAACATGGAACATGAAATTTATAATCAAAGACTCAAATCGAACCCAATTCCCTCATGAACCCTAGAACCAAGAATCCCCAAATACGATTTGATTAACCCCCTGTTAATGTAAATTGATAGGGGGCTAATGATCTACGAACGAAAACGAACAGGTTGGTCATCGGAATTACCTGAATTGATATTGAAACGAGTGAGAGCGGGTTCGAGCTTCTGTGCGACTGACCACAGATCCAAAACGGAAATGCAGGTGATGAACGCTTAAATTGGGTGTTTAGGAAGCTTGAGGGTGATGTCTCTAGTGGGTTTGGGTCGATATTTATAGCGGATTTCGCCATTAAATGCCCGATCGGTTGAGGGGTTTACGGTTGAGCCGAATAGATTCAAATTCGAACCCACGCGTTGTCACAGTCGAGGTCGGGCATTGATTGTCATAGGGTTAGGGTCGCATGCGCGAGTCGAAGCTCGAGGTCCACTGAATTTGGACGTTTACGCGGTTTTTGGGTAAAAAGGACGGGAACCAGTCGTAGGGGGATTCGAACTCGGGATTGGTTTGGGTGCTGGGAGTTTGGCCCATTCACGACTTTAGTCCCTGTAGTTTGAAGCTATTATTGTTTTATGTTGTGTTTGAACAAGAATACGTCAAACATAAAATAGTTTAAAGTGTGTTTGAACAAGAATACGTCAAACATAGAATAGTTTAAATTGTGTTTGAACAAGAATACGTCAAACATAGAATAGCTTAAAGTCTCTTAGTTTAGCTTCAGTGTGTAGGAGTATACGATTACGTTTTGAGTATAAAGCGGTTATCTAAATACTCTAGTATTTAAGAGAGGTATGGGACAGCGTTTGGAACAGGATTAACCGTTATACGCTTTCTCACAGAAGATTCGAGTTGTCCAGAAGATTAGTGGACCCCGATGTTTGGTTTAGATAGGAGTCAGGGGATGTACTCTGCTAAAGAGAGTAATGTCCTCCTTCCTACTAGTGTCTAGTATCAAGAGTGAAGTTTTCTCGTATATATGGAATGTACGTTTATCAAGTCTTATAGGGTTTGGTTAAGATGGACACACAAAGTTTTCAAGACTAAGAATCCAAGTATAAGTTTGAAAATAGGATAAGTCAGTTGAGTTTCAAGTTTCAGTATTAAGCTTCACATGATCCCTTATTGGACATGCTTCCTTTGGTGGTTTAGAAGGTGTTTAGTTTCAGGAATACGGGATTGAGTATTTGTACAAGTTTTACATCACTCAAAAGTCTCTGACCTTGTGTATACGAAGTTTGATGTTTTAGCAACGTGCATTTAAGCCTTTAGTTCCCGTTGTGACATATAGCAAATCTTTTACGTGGCAAGAGTTTGATGGGGAAAGTTTTCTAGTATAGGGTAACGAAAAAAGTTTTGGAAATGATAGTATGTTTACAAATGATTTGTCTTGTTTCATAAAAGAATACGTAGTTTTCTTTTATATAGTGTATAATTAAGATGTTCAAAATTGTGAGTTAAACAACGATGAGTAGTATAAGTAGGACTTACAAGGAGGTATGTATGGTTGTCCAAGGAAAAGTTGGTCAAGTTTAGAAGTGTTAAGTCTATATAAAGGGTAAGGATCATAGTTGATTACAGCAGTGGTTCGTAAGTCGTGTTTTTTTAAAAGAGTGCTTACGAATTAGAAGGTTTGTTCAAGATTTATTCTTCAGTTACATGTGTCACTAAGGATTTTTTTTAATGCAACGTTGTTAATCATCTCAAGTACTAATGTGAGCTACTCTTGACGGAAGTGTTTGGGTAAGAGGGTTAAGTTTGTAATGATGAAAGAAGAGTCAAGTTAATAAGTGATATCAAGATGAAATTTCAAAATAACCTTCATTAGATGTTTCAAAATTGGGGCTTCTAGCCCTCACATAAGACATTCGTCTTTTAAATGAAAGATTACAATTTTAAGAGAAATAGAGGCTTCATGCACGCCTTAGGTAACTCTCCACTAAGAAGCTGACAAGTACTACCACAAGAACTGCTAGGGTTACCCGGATGGCAAACCTAGCCTCTGCTCTAGTGGTCTCGGTATGGTGCTCGAGGATTTCCCTGTCCTCCTCCAAAGTCGTGATCTTTTCTTCCTGGATCCATATTTGATTGGCCAGGTCGTCGATCCTTTGGTTTAATAGGTCATGTCGAGCCCTATGCTCCATCTCTCGTCTCATAAGTTCGGTGGTTTCCACAAACCTAGGAATGTTAGGCACCGGGATTCCCATTGCCACGGGAGGTACTCCGACATGCCTAGCCCTTAGGGTAGGGGTAGGTGCTAGATATGGGTCCCTTGGTGGTGATGAGAACCGGTGGTGAAGATGAGGTGCTTGATAAGGATTCCTCGGTGGTGATGTCCTAGGGTTTCTGATCCAATTGGTGTTGAGTTCAGCTCTTGCCCGTGCATTAGGATAAGGACTTGGTTGATACACCGGTGACTCGCTACTCTCTTCCCTGTCGGACTCTCCTCTTGGACGGTACACTGGTGAAGAGTGTGAGTGTGAGTCCATTACCTAGTTAGAGAGAGAGTAGAAAGAAAAGTTGTTCAAAAGTTTTTATTCATAATACTGAGTTACCACAGTAATATTTTCAAAAATAGTTTTTAATTGGAAGTTGATGGGCTAACGAGGAGAATTTCCCGGAAGAAGGGGGTGGTTATAAGGACTCACTTAAGTACCCTATTTCCTAGCCATAATTTCCTCGTGGGCCTACAACTTCTCTTAGTTATTGTCACCGATGTTTGGGGTTTATGGTACTATGTCAAGGTTTCATTGTGGGCTTAGAGTCTTTAAACATGGAGCTTGTCTATTCCATGGTAGGCTTCTTCTCTTGCGGGGAAAACGATCAGGTTACTAATCCCCTTGTTAATGTACTTTAGATTTAAAAGACGTTAAGTTTTGTTTATAAGAAACGGTGATGTGTAAGTTTTAAAGACGTATGAAAGTTTCGGGATGTAATAAAGTGTAACAAAGTTTGAGTAAATCATCAAATGAAGTTGTGAGTGATAAAATGAAAACACAAGAGTTTCCCCTTTAGTGTGAAGTTTATAAAATAATGCAGTTTATAAAGGAACTTGTAGGGTAATACATGGTTTTAAATGTGCTAGTATTACAAGGATCATGAAGTTTAAGGATGTATGAAAGTTTTGAGATGTATAAAAGTCTTGAGTTAGTTATCAAATGAAACTTGGTTAAGTGCTAAGGAGGTAAGGTAAAAATACAAGGGTTACCTCTTAGGTGTCATATTTATAAAATAATGAAGTTTTGTAGAAGAATTTGTAGGGTAATACATTGTTCTAAGGGTTGTATTACAACGATCATGAAGCTTATTGGGTAGTATCTGCATAAATATAAGTTTATGTATATAGTCTTTAAGTATAGTCTCGTAAGAATTTCTTCTTGAAGGTAACTTCTTTAGGTCATGACGAGTAAGCATGTTGTCATGTGACAAGATGGGACTTAAGAATCATAGAATAAAGGTTATAGAGGGAAGTTTTTGAATCATGAATTTATGAAGCGTAAAGTATTTGAGATGGTACTCATTTAGTGCATATCAATAAGTAAGTACTTTGACATATCAAGAGAGATCTAAGCTCACTAATGTTTAGAGAAGTCATGCATTCCTATAAGTGGATACTCATCCCAAGAATTCCCAGGAAAGCATATGGGTCCAACGGTTGATTTGGATTTATACGAAATGCTTTCCTTGATAGAATTTACCAGAATACAGGTATCCACCCTTCCGGTCCGCACAAGTTCTCACACATTATCTAGAACTTAAATATTCTTGACGAGAGTTTAGTGGTGGCTTAGACTTAAAGCCTAAGAACGTGTCCTCGATGTAGTAGCCTCTTGTAGTACGTAGGTAAGTAGAATCGTAGAATCTCCAAGCGTTCACGTATAAGATTTAAGAATAGAATGAGGAGAGAATTCCTAGTAAAGGACATGAGATAACTCATGTTTGGGTCTCCTAAGTTATAGTCTAGGTCATGTGTCTAATAACCTAATTCCCTATAACCAAGGCTCTGATACCAATCTGTCACACCCCAACCGACGGCGAATTATACGTCGGGGCGGACGCGGTTGTTCAATAGCACAAGGTTGACTATTAAAGTTTCGATATTTCATTAATAGATAATTTAAGATTCAATACAAAGAAACATAACAAGAATACAATGTTTAATTGATGAGTAGTCTAGATCCAAAGCATCCTATGTGATCACAAATAAGTCTCATGATGTAGAACCTGAAACATGTGAAAGAATCTGTCAATTACAAAATAGTTGGTGAGATACAAAGATTTTGACACAGTTTAACAAGTATTTGAAAAGAATTACAATTCACTATGATATATGCATTCTATAATGTAAGTATGAGAAACAAGTATCTTAAACATTGTGCATATCAACCCTCCAACCAAGTTTAGGCATAACCCGCATGTTACCCTTATAAGTCTCAAGTTTAAAGTTTAATTCAGTAACAATCACCAAGGGCTCCCCCCCGAAGGGGTCAATCAATCAAGGTGGATTGGTCAAATACAATAGATCTATCATTGTTACCATAGGCTTGATCAAAGTTAATGAATATGCTAGTTTTAAGTTTAATCTAAGCATACAAGTCTCAAGTTTAATATAAGAATAAGCATCTAGTCATTGTTGTACAAGAATTGTATAAGTTTAAAGTTTTGAACATGTTTCACCCCAAAAGTATAGAAAGGAAAAAGGGGCTAAGTATACTCACTTGGATTGATGAAGAGTATCCGACACGGATAAGTATTTGCAAGACTTTGAGGGAGAATATCCTCACGATAAGCCTAAGTATGCAAGTCTAAAGATTTAAGTAAAAGTCTAAGACAAAAGATCTAGGATTTCAAGATTCGACTAGGGTTCCAAATGGGAGACGGGAATGATTTCGTTTATAAAGTTTAAACCAAGTTTTAAATAGGGTTTTACAAGGCTCAAAGCTTTATGGGTTTATAGTTTAAAATAATTATTTGAAAGCTTTATAATTGTCAATTGCTCAAGTTAGGTAGTAATAGTTTAAAGTAATTTTCTAAGTTTCTTATAATTAGAGTCGTAAGGATATATAAAAATAAATAATGATTAAGGATCAATAACAATTATTTAAAATAAATAATTATTAAGAATAAATAATAATTATTTAAGAATAAATAAATTTCTAAGGATAAATAATTATTTAAGAATAGATAATTACTAAGGACAAATAATTATCCAAAAGAATAATTTCTTTGTCTAATAAATATAAATCATTCAAGATTTAAAGTATTAAAAATTAAGCATTTATCTTACAAAACCATTTGTAGTTTAATAATGTTTAGAATGTGGTTATAAGTTTAAATAAGCATTTATAAGTTTATAAAGTGTTAACTAGAACTTCTTATAAATTTTAAATTATAAGTTTAAAGTTTAAATAAAATTATAAGTTTATAGATGTCTTAAATAAAGTTTCTTATAAGCATTTTAAATAAATTTTACAAGTGTCATAAAGTTTCTACTTTATTTTATAAAGTTTATAAGTTTATCAAAATAAAAAAATGAGTAAAGTGTATTTATTTTCTCATGTTTTAAATTTATATAAACAAATGGATTTCTTTTATAAAATAATTTGTGATGAAAGTATAAGTTTTATAAAACTCAGAATTATTTTGATAGTTTTTAAGAATTTAAAAACTATTAATAGGGATTAATTAATTCCTCTTTTTTTGACTTTAACTAAGTTTAATTAGTTAAAAATAGTTTCAGAATATAAAAGTAGGATTAAAATTCATTTTTCAGTTTATAAAAGTTTAACAGTATTTATAAAAATTATTAGAAAAATTAAAATCGAATAAAAAGCATAAAAAGAATGCAAAATTGTAAATGGGGGGTTCGGCCGGATTGAACTCGGGTTGCGCCCGGGTCACAACACACACATGTACTTAACCATCCCGACTACGGGTTCGTTAAGTTAAAACATTGAACAGGAAATTTATAATCAAAGACTCAAATCGAACCCAATTCCCTCATGAACCCTAGAACCAAGAATCCCCAAATACGATTTGATTAACCCCCTGTTAATGTAAATTGATAGGGGGCTAATGATCTACGAACGAAAACGAACAAGTTGGTCATCGGAATTACCTGAATTGATATTGAAACGAGTGAGAGCGGGTTCGAGCTTCTGTGCGACTGACCACAGATCCAAAACGGAAATGCAGGTGATGAACGCTTAAATTGGGTGTTTAGGAAGCTTGAGGGTGATGTCGCTAGTGGGTTTGGGTCGATATTTATAGCGGATTTCGCCATTAAATGCCTGATCGGTTGAGGGGTTTACGGTTGAGCCGAATAGATTCAAATTCGAACCCACGCGTTGTCACAGTCGAGGTCGGGCATTGATTGTCATAGGTTAGGGTCGTATGCGCGAGTCGAAGCTCGAGGTCCACTGAATTTGGACGTTTACGTGGTTTTTGGGTAAAAAGGACGGGAACCGGTCGTAGGGGGATTCGAACTCGGGACTGGTTTGGGTGCTGGGAGTTTGGCCCATTCACGACTTTAGTCCCTGTAGTTTGAAGCTATTATTGTTTTATGTTGAAACATATGTTTTAGTTTAAAATAAACTTTGATAAATGACAATTTTAGTCCCCAGTTTTTTGTAAAAGAAATAAATTAGATTTATTTTATAAAATCTAATAAGTTTCATAAGTTTATATTTATTTTTATCATTTTATATTTATAAGATAATTTCTAGGGTTTAGGGAAATTTTATTTATAAAATTACCACCTTGTAATGTTTTAAGGATTTTATATAGATACATATATATATTTATACTTTCCACATATACATATACATATTTATATATATATGGTTCAAGTATAAATTATTTTAAAATTAATATCTATTATTTTAAGGAATGGCTACGAAATCGACCTTTTTAATACGTCGAAATATCTCGGATATTACAATTTTAGGGTTAAGTATGCAATCATAAGTCACGTGTAACATCCGGATTTTTCAAACCAAAATAAACTTTTAAAATAATACGGAAAATAGGTCCCAGACAAACATTTACCATGTTAGACATGGTTCCACCATTTACAAACAACGTGTATTATGTTCCATTTCCCAAAAGAAAGAACTAAACAAGTTTTAAAATTAGCAGAAGTTCAAAAGACATCAACATGATGTATTCCCATTCAAGGGATTAGTTTTAAACAAAACAAACATTTAAAGCCGACTATGAGAATCCAAAATCCACTTTAGGCGAGACCCGAGATCATTTCGGAGTTTTCCCTACAATCAAAACATCAATTGGAACAAGGTTAGTAAAGATAAATAGTTCTTGGGTCCTCCCACAAGTCCCTACAACAATGACAGGCCAAAACCCCAAAAACCCGAAATTTCCGGCGTCTACTAGACTGTTTTGGGCGTATCATACGCTCCAGGCGTATGGGGCGCCCCCCGGGCGTATGATGCGCCCCGCCTAGGTCAACCTTGCCCAATTTTCGTTTTTCAGCCTTTGCAAACCCCCCGTCGACTGACCCGGTTGCATTTTTAAGTCGTTTACAATCATAAACTTATATTTTAATTATATATGAGCTTACCCCCATATACTAACACATAATTATTAGTTATCCACCCTAAAACCCAAGCACCATTACACATTTAACTTCAAGTTCTCCCAATTCATTGTTTAGGCATACAACCTACACTTTAGACATGTATTAACCCCACACAAGTCCTAACTTTTACCATTCATTTACTAGACATATCCACATGTCTAATGCGAGAATCACCCCTCGTTATCCCACATGGAGTATTTGACTTCATGTCGACCCATGAAGTATTTGACTTCATGTCATCCGTGAAGTATTTAACTTCACTTTCACCCGTGAGGTATTTGACCTCACGACCACCCGTGAAGTATTTGACTTCACGTATATCCCTCCATGAAGCATCCCCACTTCATGTTACCAACTAAATCACCGTTTTACACTAACGGGTCGACTCACAACACATTAAGTCTATTTTAATATACTTTTCCATATTTCACAATTTACTTGACTCTAACCATATTGAGTCATTTACACCATTTAATCACATTAGTTAATCTAGTTTGGCTAACTACCATTAATCCAACTACACCAATTACCACATATCATCCATTTAGTTTGACTAAATTCCCATATTAAGTCAAATACACAAGTTCTACCATATTCATCATGCATTGACTATATACCACATAAGTCAAAATCAACAAACAGCATGTAAATAGAATATCACACAAACTACTTACACGTGAACTACGTATCTAATAATAAGTAAGTGAAATGCACTTACCTTTTGGGTTAGACGTTCCCTGTTGCTCCTTGATTGTGACTGCTTGATTACCTAAACAAATTCATACTAGTTTAGTAATCTAAGGTCTAATTATTCACCAATTAGGTTTCCACACCTTTCCAAGACCTTAAGATCTTTTTCCCTAATCAAGACTTGGTTTATCAAGTTTCCACAAGCTTTTAACATTTCCAAACCATAATCACGCATTTGACCCGTTAAGGTTTTCACCCAAATTTCCCAATTCCAACCAATTCAAAATTCACCAAATTCAATTGGGTTTTCTACATGAAATTGTGTTTGTCTAACACCATAAACACTTATACATACTCAATTACCCAATCAAACACCTCAAATTCAAAACCCCCAAATTGGGTCTCAAGAACCCTAATTTTCAAAACTTTCAATTAGGTGATATTAATATGAATTGGTTGAACCTCTAGCTTTAGTAATGCCAGATTATCAATCCTTATCAACAAAACACCCAATACAACCCCCAATTCCCGTCCATTAGGGTTCATCCACCAAAACCCTTTTTTCAAGAACAAGTATCTAGTTGAGACAATAGGAAGGATATGATTCTTACTTGATAATATGAAGGTGTTGTGCAATCCAACCCTCCAAATCCAAGCATACAAGCTCCAATTCTGAGTTCTAGATCAAAACCCTCATTCTCTTCTCTTCTCCTCTCTAAATCATGACACAAACACACACAAAAGTGTGTGTGTCGCCACCCCCACACCCAACATAAATTAGATTTGTAAAAATTAAAATTTCAGTCCCTAAACTTCCATAAAAGACTCATCCTTTCCAAAAACTAAATATTCCACCTTTTAAAAGGCACCCCTAACTTTCTTTTATTTGTAAACACCCCGTATAATACAAATAACATATTATATGATAACCCGAAAGTTGGTTCGTTACATCATGTGGATGGCACATGGGCTAGTTTTCTGTTAAAAACTAACTGGTATTAACGCCAGGGCTAAACGCGCAACCAGGTCACAAATGTTTGGGATAAGTTCGTAATTTTTAAAACACGTGGGCCAAACGTGCAATTTAACCAAACCGCAAGGGCCATTTACGCAATCAACTCTATTTTTTATTTTTTTTTTGAAATCTTGCTAAATAAACCAAATCAGTAAAAGTTGAAGCTCAAAATACTTAAAACCTTGTGGAGTGGTGTAATTGGTAAACCACATGCCCCACATGCATTAGGTCTTGGGTTCTAATCTCTACACAAGGCTACCTACCCGGCTTAAGCCGTGATTTACCTTGTTCTGACCGGTTAGTAGGTATTGGTCGGGGCCTAGGGGTTTACCTCGTAAGCGGGTTCCCCTGGTTATCCAAAAAAAATACTTAACATTAAATTGTATTAGAAGAGACATCTATATCTATACTATATAATAAATAAAGGTTTCTCATGCCATATGTCGTCTTCATATTCATTCTCATAATTTTTTTTCCGCCTCTCTTTTATTAAATACACCTCTATTTTTTCCATAATAATATATTTTTAAATAAATTATTAATTATACTAATAAAACACATTTATTTTAAACTATCTCTTATTATAAGAAACTTTGAAATCTAATTTATCTAGCTTAAATTTTCAATCAAATAGTAAATGAAAGTCAAATTATATTGAATAGTAATTAATGTATTTTTGAAACCCAATTATGTAATAATTTTTACATATTTTTGGATTTTGTTTTCTATTGTTATTATATGTAATAAATTTTTACACCTATAAGATATATATATATATATAAAGATTTAGGAATTTTATATCTTATCATTTTTTTCACCCTAGTACACAGATTCTAAGCTAGTATATAATAGATCGAGGCAATGGACATGGAAAAATGTCCAGTGGTCACTGATATTTGATCCATTTGAATTTTTACATATTTTTGGATTTTGTTTTCTATTGTTATTATATGTAATAAATTTTTACACCTATAAGATATATATAAAGATTTAGGAATTTTATATCTTATTATTTTTTCACCCTAGTACACAGGTTCTAAGCTAGTATATAATAGATCGAGGCAATGAGAACCATCAATCATGCCAACATCTTATGTTGCACTCTTTTTTCCCCTATAGTAAAGTTACTAAACACCGAGTTTTCTTTATTGGTGTTTTTTATTGAATCCACTTCGTTAGAATTAATTTACGCTTTAGGATGAAGGATGAATGTTATGAATTATTGAACTAAACTAGTGAATGGACATACTTTAGCTCTATGTGAGATCTACAAATAACTTGTTGTCTACTCCAATCATAAGGATTCAATAGTAAATCCTATAACATAAATACCATATGTAAATAAGATAATTAGTAGTGGCTCTTTGTTATCTATCTTTCTTTTAATAGGTTAAAAACACAAAGAATCATGATCTAATCTAAAGCTAATCAAGTCCAAAAAGAAGTCGAGAAAGACGAAGTTAAAGGTATTTATCATATGGATCTCTAATTAATAGAGGTTAATTATAGGAATTAGATCCTCAACTGGCAAGATTATATCAAAATATGATTTTAGTTAGTCATTGTAAACATTCGCCCAACTCATATACTAACTTTAAACCAACCTCAAGTCAAAATATAAAAAGTTACACACGTGTGCTATTACATATAAGCAACATTTTAATGTTATACTATACACGCATAACACGCGGATTTAGAAATATTTAACTTCTAATTCACTATCCCAACACATTATGGCATGTAACATCTTTCTTTCAAGAAAGAATATAACATTACTAGCATTTATTTGGTCTACGTCCTATGAGGACCATACTATAGAATATGGATAATGCATACGCATATCTTTTGAGTCTAACCAAGATCAGGGACGGTGAAGTGCTCATCATCATCATCTTCAATGTACGGTATTTCATATTTTGGTTTCTTGTTATGGGGCACGTATAGCTTGGTTTGTCTGTATGAGGCAGTATTGATCGGTTGTGATGTTGGAAGTTGAGGAACTTCGGCAGCTTGGTCACAGAACACACCATAGTCGGTCAACCACTCAAGCTCTCCAAATTCGAGTTGTTCTTTCTGCACGTAAATTTATTTATTTATAAATGGGTCGATTTAAATTATCATCTAATTTTTACCAAAAATAAATAAAAAACTAGCTAAAATGAAAATAATTCAAATAGGTGAAAAGTCATTATCAGATAATTTAGTTTTATAATAATATCTAATGAATTAATTATTTTCATTTACTGGCCTATTTATTGTCTTTTACCCACCCATTTTTCCTTCAGCTAGCATAATAAGTTAAATTTCATGATGTTGGTATATGAATATTATCGTTACCTTGTCGGAGGATTCAATATCTGAAAACTGTAGGAGGTCATCAACAGCCCACGGCGGTGAAGTGTATCCGGAAATTTGATGCGCCGGTGCTTTCATCGGAACAGACGGTGGTACGGCTGCCGTCTTAGTAGTCGGTGGTGGTGGTTCCTGGTGGCTCATCTCGGTTCCTTTGGTGGAACCAGAACTAAGAGCCACCCGGATTCCGGTAGCCAAGAAACGCTGGTGGTTTGCAGCAAGGCTACCGGCCGAATGAACTGGTTCATCACAGTCGCGACAAAACAATGCCCGATCCTCCACGCAGAAAATAAACGCCGCTTTCTCCTGCAAATCGTTGTCATGTCAGCCAGTTAATTACAAAGATCGATCGGTAATCCATCTGTAACTTTCTTTTAAAACAGCTAACTCAGACATTGTCTAAAAATACTTCTAAATCTACATCAGTATCCACCATAAGACTAGAACCTTCAACCACTTGTGAAGGAACATATTTAATGCATACCATAACAGATCCCTCAACCTCTAGAAAAGGAACACATTTACTACATATCATGATACTGTTAGGCTACAAGCACTTTGGTATCCATCTGTAATTAATTATTACAGAAAGAAATATTAAAGTAGAAAAATTACTGGACAAATATCATAGTGAGTAAGCGACTAATTGCGAAGGAACACCTTTACTACACATCATTATACTGCAAGGCTATAAGTCGTTTCCGTTATGGAAAGAAAGATTAAGGTAGAGAAATTACTTGACAAATATCACAAGGAGGAAGCTTGTTTGAAAGCGTTTGCAGTAGCAGGCGCTGGTGCTTGCTCGCGAGCTTATTCGCGGCGTGAACTTCAACGTCACATCGTCCACACAACGCGGCTTCATCGGCGCAACAGATCAGAGTTGCCGGAGCTTTCTCACACACATCACACTGAATCTTCATCTTTAGCAGCAAGACTGCAGATCAGAACACAACCTACGAACCAGAAATCAAGATTTTGAAGATCTAGGACAGACCCACGTGGGATTGGATGATATAATGCCGAATTGAGCTACCAAATTTGGTTGTAGATTAACGAACCCTAGGGTTTAGGAGAGAGATGAAGAAGAAGAAGAAGATAAGAGAGAGATGAAATGCAAGATAGAAATGAGGACAGCGGGGCGTTGGTATGGGGCCATTGGTGTGAATTTGCATGGCTAGGAATGAGTTTGATTGTAGGTGGCTATCGATTATTTTGGTTGTATTCTTTTTTGTGGATCTAACTTCAATCCATTTCCCTTCATGCATTTTGCAGATTTTTTTAATTACTTACCACGATTAAATCGGGAAGCAAACGAGCCGTATGAGTTGTGTTTTTATCTTATATAAATTGTATAAAAAAACTATACGAGGCATATATAGTTTTTCTGACCGACATGGAAGCGATTGATGGGACGGCATACATCACTGACATATGTTATATGAGTGGTATAACCTTTTTTCATCATAAACTACGTTAGAATCCCGTGTAATACACAAGTTGAATAAATGTAATGTTATATACTTAATAATAAAAAGATTATGTTTTTATAAGCCCGTGTATTATACGGGTTGAATACAATATAATGTAATCGGTTAACACATACACTCATTAAAATGAAACAATGTGAATACGTAAATACATGATTAAAAAGTTTTTATTTGGATTTTAGATGACTATAAAATTGTTTTCAGTTTGTAGAATTCATAAAAATATGATAAAACAATTTAATTGATGATAAACACAGTTTTAAATTTAAAAAATCTGTAGATAAAAATTAAAACAAATAATTAATTTAGTTGCCTAAAATAGTGGAGTTGATTATTAATAGGAGAGAGAGGCGGGAAAATGAGAATGTGGAGGCCTAGAAATGTGACAAGTGTCTCTCCTAAAACCTTTATTTATTAGTATGTATAGATACGGGGCTTGTATGATGACGTCACCTGATGTTTTGATGATGCGAGATGATGTATTTATAGTAAGATCCTTAAATTGATATCAAGTAGAAAAAAAATTGATGTGATGATAAATTAAACGAATTTAGTCAATATAATGCTAAAAAGTAACACCCAAATATTGCTATTTTTAATGTATTAATTATGTGTATTAATGTCACTAACACCTTAGAATAAGTGTTAAATATGGTAGAAACAATGACCTTTGTGACCTGATTCAAGTTTGAGAAGGATTATCAAGTTTGTAAGAAGGAACAAATACACTAAATACAAAAACTAATCATAGGGCCCAGGGGCGGATCTATGCCTAGGGCAGGGGGTACCGACTTTCGGCGCGCAGTGAGATTTTTTTTTACCGTTTTATGTTTCCCGATACCCTTAAACGAAATTTTAGATACCCCTAAAATTTTCTTACAAATCTCAACACAAACTTAAAATTTTATTAAAATCATAAAACTTTATAAAAACCCAAGAAATTTTAATAAAAACAATACTTAACTAATTATTTAGGGTTTATATGTGCAATTGGGTGTGCACTTTAGAATAAAGTTTAGTTTTTTTTAGTTGTTATAACAACTTGTTATTGTGTATTTGAAATTTTGATTATAGGAAATAAGAAACCACATATTGCTAGTTATCACCCTAATTAAGCAGATGAAGTACGAAAAGAAAATCATTTACTTGAATGTACGGAAAAAAAAATTTGTTTCATTTATTTGAATGTACGAAAATTTTTTTTCTTTCATTTACTTCAATACCAATTTTTTTTTCATTTACTTGAATGTATGGGAAAAAAAATTTGGACCGATACCCCTGAATTTTTTTCATAGATCCGCCACTGATAGGGCCCTAAGTTGTTTGTGACGAGCTAAATGTTTGAGGATCGGGTCTACTAGGAGACACCACTTCACGATTATGGAGTTCAAAGTGAGACTATAAATCCAAATCTTTTAAGTAGATTGGTGAGGCCTTCTAGAACGCTGCAATTTTTCTGATATTGAAAGACTAAAACGACCAGTCGTGTTTAGGCAAAGAATAAGCTGCAATTCAATCTGAAAGTAACTCACGATTATCAGAGAATCCCGTTCATCACAAATATACGAATCACCCAGAATTCATGTGACCTTAAAACCATAAAAACTCATTCCAATCTCTCACTAGATTTTGATAAAATTAAAGTAGAGAATAAATCTCTTTCACATCTACCATCAAGCGAATATCTTTACTTTGAGAATATGAATATCTAAGGTTCCTCTCCTATCATATAAAGGACAAATATGATTTTCATGTCTTAGCCCCCTCTGTCCAATGAAAGAGCTATGATGGACACACTTGTGTAAAAAACTATAAACTCAAATAAACATGAGTAAAAAACTATATACATAAATAAGAAAACAAAAATTACATTCAAATACTCAAATATCTTTACAAGTTCGAAATAAAAACCAAATACGCATGTGTAATAATGAAATAAACATGTGTAAAACGGAAACTCAAGTTCACAAACCCAAACTTCTTCTTCAGATCTACAACTCAATATATGAACACATTCAATTCTGCAAATCCGATCTTTTAGATCTGCCAAAATTCAACCAATCAAATATAGAAAAAAATGTACATCTTGTAACCAAATAAAAAAAAATACGAAAACATTATGTGTAAAAAGAACAATAAAACATGATTTTAACTCTTTCTAGATCTTGTTACACTTGTGTAAATTCAATCAAATACACATGTGTAAATTCAGTTTACACATCTATAATAACTACATAACCCAATTCAAACTTTCCCCTAAAAAATCAGCTTACCCTAAAATTCATTAACAATGATACAAAATTCGTTTCAATTACTAATATTCAAATTATAAACAAACAATATACGAAACATATTCAAGATACACAAAATTTAATTTCTAGATTAACAGTTAGAAATCAAATGGTTAATTTCTAGATTACTAAAATAATGTATATACCTCATCATCATATTTAATATCTATCAAATGTTTATTCTTTTGATGAGAGCCGCATCGAAAATGGTGGATTCATTCCACTAGTTGGCTTATCAAGAATAACAACCTGGGGAAAAAGGACAAATAAATAACCAATTGACAAATAATTAATACCTCACCTCAATTTTAAATCTTACCTTACTGTCATGAATCACCATTGCCAAATCCTTACTGTCATGACTCACGAATCACCATTGTTCATCATCACTTAAAAAGAAAACTTATTCCTCTTTTATTTTCAATGCCGACGAAGACAACCCTCACATATGACAGTCGTTTATGCTTTCAGACCCTCCGGTCAAGAACACCAAGTTTCTGCCTTTAGACGCTCCGGTCAAGAAAACCCTCACATCTGACCAGCGCGAGTTCATATCTAAAAACACAAAAAAAATCGAACCAGAATCACCGACCCTTCACCTCCAAAAATCACCGGCCCTTCAACAGGAGATTGAGGGCGAGATAGAGGTGGAGGTGAAATGGTAACGAGCCTTTAGATCTGCCACTATTTGTACCCTAGGTCGCCGGATCTACCTTCTTCGTTCTTCGATTTTCTTTTAAGAGTGAGAACTCTGGAGAGAGAAGGGGGAGAAGTGAGATGAGATCTCCGGATTTTGAATTTTGATGGAGAAATATATTTGATTTAGGGTTTTAAGAAGTAAAAAGACATAAATGCTCTTAAGGAATTAAAAAAAATCATAAATTAAAGAAATGAGATGTGTGGCTAATAATGATTTTAAGAGTTTTCACAATAACTTAGGGTTTTCATTTAATACGTCTCATATATATATACATATATATATATATATATACATATATATATATATATTGGTATCAGAGCAAAGGCTTTCCTAATATCTAAAAGACTAAGACATGTCCATATCAGACAACTTGGTATGCTTAAGTCCTATTCATGTGGAAACCCGCTTAGGTGAAGATTAGGGAAAAAACTTGCTTTGATTTACTAATTTAGAAAAAGTTATCAAAGGTTTTTATAAACTCGTATGTTTAATAAATGATTTTTTTTACTTTTATGAAAAATCGGGGTATAGAAAAATATTATGAGAAGAAGTTTAAAAAGCAAGGTGTTCACTAAAGAAATCGGATTTTTAAATAATTATTGAATCCTCCAGAACTTTAAAAAAACTAGAATTCTTAAATCTAGAATTTTCAGACAAAAGCGATCATAAAAATATAAATAGTAGTTATTATAGTCATATCTGTAGGTTTAAAGAACTTCATACGCATAGTCTTCATACAGATAATACACATCTAAATAGTATCACAGACCTTATAATAAATTTGGGTTTCAGTCTACAAAAAGAATCAGTAGACAATAAATACTTTTTTGAAAAAATTATACGTTTAATAAATAAAGAAACAGAAGAAGTTAAAAAATTCACAGACAATTTAGAATATATAAGAGAACAGAATAATCAAATTTTACTAGAATTAAAAAATATTAACAAAAATAAACATACACTAGAAGAAGGAAAAGGTTAACGAAATAGATCAACTTATAAATAAGTTAAATACAATACATATAAGTGATAAAAAGCCAAAACCATATAAACATTGGAAACCTAACAATAATGAATAAACAAATAGTCCAAGGATCTAGAAAATCTACTAGTAACATAAGAGATGTTATTACATCTGACACCTTTTTAAACAGAATTTTAAAGAAAGGATCATCATCTAGAAGTACACAACAATCAATACAGATAGAAGAAGAAATAGACCTAGACAAAAACATAGACTTATACAACCAACACCAACTAGACATCTTAAATCCTAGAATTTTATATCAGACAGGAAGGTTAAATTAAGGTTGGGTACCAGAGTTTTTTTTTTACACACTTGTAAAAAGTAAGACATAAACACATACTTGTAAAAAGTAAGATATAACATAAAGACTTACAGTGTATTTGCAGTTGATGGTAGATAGTATTTGCAGCGGAGAAATTATAGAGTTGTAGCAGAAAGACTTTTTTTTTTTTTTTTTTAACTATGGGGTATAGTATGAAGAACTGAAGAAATTTAAGTAAGGGTTTTTCTAAAGAAATCAGAGAGAGAGATTTTAAGCTTCCACAAGAACGAAATTCTTATTGATTCTTGATAAATTTCGGTGTTTTTACAACTGAATTCTTCGTGCCTTTAAATAGGCAGGAGTCTAAGCTATCAAACAAAACAAAAAAGAGCGCACCAAGTGCACTAACTATCAATCGTACAAAGATAAAATAAAATATTGACAGCGCATATGGCGCACTAAGATTACATTATCTGCTAAAGAAAAAATGACAGAAACTTTTAGTGCGGTCGGCATAGTGGGCTGTCGGCAGAATTATTTGATCTTGATGTCATTGCATACGTCTGTGTATCCTTTGATGTCATTGCTTACGTCTTCTTTTGTCTTTTTCAGAAATCTCTGTGTGTATCTGGAATGGTGTCTGTTTCACTGAAGTCGTCTGGATTCAGGTAATAATCTTCTTGGTCCAGAATATGATTCAACTGGAGAGATTCTCCTTCTCCAATGAATGGCAAAAGCATGTTCCAGTTTTTGAGACTCCATATTTGTAAATAATGACATTCGGCGAGTAAATGGTAGCAATCCCAATGGAAGTTAGAAGGTAGGTTTGGAGTTTTTTGGTGTAGGGAGATGAAGTGTTTTGTGTCTTTTTGTTTATCTTTTGTGATGAGGCTGGCAAGATTGTCAACCCAGTAAAGCTTTGAGAACTGTATCTCGGTTTGAACTGCTAGGTGTTTAAGGTATTCTTTGCCAGAGGATTTATGGCTGATGAAAATTCTTTTTCTGGCTGGTCTGTAGGTATGATCGTTTGCAAATGGAAAAGAAGAAAAAACTTTGTAACCGATATGAGGAGGGGTATTGTGTGTAGATATATTTCCTGTAGCTAAGACGAATTTTTCTCCAAAGAGGTTTATAATACTTTCTGTTTTAGGATTTAATTCTAGTTCTATGTAGTCGATCATGTCATTATGGTAGAACTGTAAGATAAGATCATTTGGCATATCTGTATCTTTTAGGTTTATTTAGAGGAGGAGTAAGCAGGTTCCGTCTCCATCTTCATCTGTTCTTTCGATGACTGTTATCCCTTTATACTTTTCTTCGTTTAAGGCAATGGACATAAGTCGGAGCTGGAAATCATACAACACTATTGGAAATTCTGTGTTTATTTTCTTAGAAACAATCTGTTCAAATTCTGGGAATTGATCAAACACTGTTTGAAGACAAGTCTTCCACGGTGTGTCTAGCATTCTTGCTTTAAAGGAGTCATAGCTTCTGTAGCTATTTTCTTTTTTGTCTATTCTTTCTAAAAGCAACATGTTTTTAGCTTCAAGTATTTCTACTTTCTGCTTTAGCTTACTGTATTCAATATGATTTTGAATCGACTGTGTATTCTTTCCCTGCTGTATAAGCTGTTTTTGCAGATTAGCTATAGTTTCTTCTTGAGTCTTTATTATCTGTTCTTGACTCGTCTTTATAACTTGTGAAAAAGTTTGAACCTCTTCAGGTTCAATGAAGAAACTGTCTATACCAAAATGGTTTCTAGCTGTGTCTAATGCTTCAGAGAAGCTGTAGTATCCTTTATAAATGGGGTCGGGACACTGTATATACTTTGCCACTGTTTCCCATTTATTAAAAATACCAATTTTTGTTCCTCGAAAGATTATATAATGTGTAAATTTTTGAGGAAGCTGGACTTGTTTTTCAGGGCATTTCACTCCCTGTTCGCTAAAGTAAATACTTAGCGCATTTAAAACCTGAACTTTAAAAGAGGACGCGTGTGGCATGGTTTGTATATGCCACAAGTTGTCTAGTAGACACTGCTGTTTATCTGTGAGTTTTATTCCGGGATTGAGACGGAATTTCATGTGTGTGTCATTGTAGGCTTGCAGGTCATATGTACCAAAAGAGAATATAGGGGGATTGTGTGGAGAAGTGGGTTTTTGGGCTTGTTTTTGGATTTGTTTATGGGCCTGTTTTTTGTATATCATGTTTTGGATGAAGGTGTTTGGGCTTTGAGAAGTCTGTGTGTTTTGGGAAGGTTGCGTAAGGAAGTAAGGGGGGAGTTGTCTAGTACTTTGTAGAATTGGAGGTAAAAGGGCCGTCTGTCTAGAACTGTGTATTTTTTCGGCCATGATGGATTGACTGAGCAGTTTTTCTGTTTCTTCTTCGTCGTTAGACGAGATGCTCATGGGGGAAGGGCTTTGTTTATACTGTAATGGTCTGATGACCACTTTCTCTTTTCCTTTTAGCTTTCTATCCATCTGAACAAAACAATTTGTTAATATTTCAAGATAATAAATCAGCTATCCCGTTGTCTTTTCCCTTTATATGTTCAAATTGTATAGAATACCCGCTACCTTGTATAACATTTTGTAAATTTACCCACCTTGTTCTATTTATCTTTTTACTCTGATTATTTTTTATGAATTTAACTATAACTTCGCAGTCTGTTCTGACTGTAAAGTCTTTGTGTAAAAATAATTTAAATTTTTCTAAAGCAATAATTAAAGCTTGTATTTCAAAATCTAAGCTGGTCCAAGTGGATCCAACTTTAAAACTTCCGCTGTAATAAGAACAAATCTTTTCTTCTTTTTTATAACTATGTACGTTTGGTTTGTAAATGAGGACTGCTCCCCATCCGTCTTTGCATCCATCAACTTCTATAATAATGTAATCTGTTATAAGTGGTAATTCTAAGGGTTTAATCTCTTTGACTTTTTCTTTAATCTTTTTTATCAGAATCACATCTTCATTATTAAAATGTCTTTGTCCGTTTTTAGTGGTTTTACTGTATAATGGTCCAACTAATTTTGAAAGATTTGGGATAAACTTTCTAGCATAGTTTACTAGGCCTAAAAAAGCTTGAATTTGTTTTAAATTTGTAAGTTTTTCTGGAAAATCAAGAATTTTTGTAGAAATATGTGGTTGTAACTCAATTTTTCCGTTGCCAATTTCTAATCCTAAAAAAGAGATTTTTCTTTTAAATAATTCCATTTTTCTTTTAGATACTACTATCCCATTCTTTTTTATTTCTTCAAATACTTGTTGTAAATGTTTTTCATGTTCTTGAACAGTTTCGCTTGCTACTAGTATATCATCGATATAGACTAGGCAAAATTTGTATTTGAGAAATATACTGTCCATAAATCTTTGAAAAATTGAAGGGGCGTTCTTTAGCCCGAAGCTAAGAACATTCCATTCATATAGACCTTCAGAATATGTGAAGGCTGTCCATTTTTTAAAGTCTTCATCCAAATGTAATTGATTAAAACCTGATTTTAAATCAAATTTAGAAAATACTTTGTTGTTTTGTATTAACTGGATTAGACTATCTTTGTTAGGAATATTATAGCCATCGTCTTCTGTGTCATCATTTAATCTTTTATAATTGTAAACTATTCTAGCTTTTCCTCTTTTTACTTTAATATGATTTTTAACTATGAAAGCCGATGATCTGTGAGGACTTTCAGACTTCCTAATTAGTTCTTGTTTAGTCATTTCGAGAATTTGTGTTCTAAATTCTTCTTTGTCTAGGAGACTATATTCTATGTTTTTGTTTCTTATTGTTATGTCTGGGTTTTTTATTTTAAATTTACAGACATACTTGACTTTAGAGTTTGTAATATTTTCTCCTATTATTCCTAGTCTTTCTAGGTGTAGGATTATGGGGTGATTTATACTTTTTGTTATATCTTTCCCTTTTTCTAATTCATGGTTTATAAAGTTGGTAAGTAATTGCAGAGATTCATTTTCTGCAACATTTTGTCTTTTATTTTTGTTTAGAAATTCCAAGCTTCCTTTTTCTCCTTTTTTGTGAGCAATTTCATTCATGCTTTTATATCTAAAGGTTGGGAAACTGTAAATTTGTTTACTAATAGTTATGAAATTTCTTGTTATAGTAATTGCACCATTTAATCTTAGTATAAAGTTTAATCCTAAGACAAAATCTCTGGATTTAATGTGTTGTGGATTTATATTTATTTGTGGTATATCATATTTTGTGCTGTAATTTCCTGTAAAATCTAGGAATTGTATTCCTATTGGTTCTAGGTAATGTGTTATGTTTATTAATCTGTCTTCTACAGTTCTTGTCATTAATTTATATGTCAATGGTTTATGAAATTTTTCATGTGTCAAACTGTGTGATATTACACTTTTAGTTGCTCCTGTATCTACTAGAGCTGTTAAGTCTATTGGTGTGTTATTATCAAGCCATAATCTACACTGTATGTTTATCATATTCATAGATCCATTAGTTTGTATACGGGTTTGGTCATTAGTTTGTATGGGATTTTGTTCTGGTTCTGTGGCCATGCTATTTAGTTCTGTAAGTACTACTGCTTGTTTTTTCTTTTCCATTAAATCTTCAAGTCTAGCGACTTTGTTACCCATAATTTCTATTTTTAATTTATTGACTTCTATGGCTAGTTCTAGTTTTTCTATTTTTTCATCGTATTCATTTATATTCTTATTTATATTTTGACTGATACTTGGTGTTTCTATACAACAGAAATCGGGCCTGTTGAGGTAAGCATCGCCTCTGATTCTGAGTCCTTGCATGTCTCGGGTTTAAATCAAATAAAGATACGATTTTTGCATATGAAACTTGAAACAAATCACGTATTTGAACTCAAGAACGATAAAGGAAGGTGTTTAACGTAAAATGTTCAAGGTTTAATCGATTGGAAATAAGTTGGCTGGAGCAAGGTTCTGGTCAGGGAAGATGCAGACCCATGACTCGAAACTATAGTTTCGATACATGCAGACCCATCGAAACTACTCTAGTTTCGATAGTCATGTTTGACTCGAAACTATCTAGTTTCGATAGCAGCCAATGACTCGAAACTACTATAGTTTCGATAGGAACTCAGGACTCGAAACTACCTAGTTTCGAGTGTCACCTTGAACCTAAACTAAGATTTTTCATAAGTTAATGACTCGAAACTACCTAGTTTCGATAGAAGGATTATGACTCGAAACTACCTAGTTTCGAGTGTAAGACCATAGCTCGAAACTACCATAGTTTCGATGCGACCCACCTCCCGAAACTACTGAGTTCAAGAACAGTAATGTCTAGTGTCATTTAGGAGCCCTACCTTATATGTATGACTTTATTATACAGATAGTGGGTGACCTTAGTGACGTTTCGAAACCAGCTATTATACTTCAGGGACCCGCCCATCAGGTGAGTTCTATGTGCCCCCTTCTAAGTTATGTGCAAATGATTTATAAATGTTTTGGGGCTGAAATGTATACACTAAATGAATAAATGAAATGAATGTCAATGTGACCATACGTGATATATTAAGGTATATGTGTAGATACATATGAAAGTGAATAATGAATTATGAACAAAGAACAACACGTATGTTTACAAAGAATGAATGAATGAATGGTATAACGTAAATAAATGAAATCTTGCTTTATAAATATATATATTGCATGCTAAGAATGTAAGTATACGTTATGGACGGAAACGAAGCTAACGGCTACTACGGTAGACGGACGACCACTTGACTATTATGCAGCTAGAGAAGGAAGTCTAGAAAGTTAGACTAATTAAAGGCCACTACGGTGGAGTAAGTCGCTAAAACAATATGCGGCTGCATAATTAGCTCAAGTGGGAAACGGATGCCTTATGGCAGACGGGCGAATATGACGGACTACGACGGTAGGACGGTAAAGAAGGACGGCCGAAGGTTGGCCGGACCAAAGTTAAGGCGGACGGTTTCTAGGACCGGACGAGTAAAAGGGCTACGACGGTAGCTCGAGGGCGTATGTCTTTGTGATATACGTACCGTAAGATGGGTTGATCACCCTTATGTGTATGACCAATAAATGGTAAAGAAAGTAAAGGTGAATGCATATCTATGTAATCACGTAAGAAAGATAAGGAAAGAATGTTAAGAAAAGTGAAAAGAAAAAGGGTGAACGCATATATATATATATATATGTAATCACCTTAATAAAGATAAAGAAAGATGAAAGAAAAGCAAAAGTTATGAATACGTATTTATATGAATGACTTTATAATAATGCTTACTTATGAAGTAAAGAAAAGAATGTTTATATCTAAACGCATTAAACTAGAACTCACCAGCGTTAGCTGACTTTAGTATACATTTCAGGTAAAGGAAGAAAAGGTCGTGCGATGGCGTGAAGGTTACCCGGCACAAGACTGACATCCCACTTTTGTTTGTTAAGAATATGTTATGTTTTATTCGTAAAGACTTCCGCTGTTTTGATTATGTAATTGAATGATGAATGTTTTAAATTTAAGTTCAGTATTTATGACTATGTTTATGAGTAAATCCAACAAGTGAGGTCACCCGGGAAAGGGGCCTTACAAGTTGGTATCAGAGCAATAGTTTGAGAGATTCAGACATCCCTAAATGTCTGGACTCAAACTGATTATGGGACCAACGCACGGATGTCAGTATGGGTAACCAACGTCAACGCAGCACGGTAAGTAAGTACTAAAGCTAATGCTCTAAATAAGGATAGATACCTTAACTTAGAACAAATAGATGTCAATGTCACAACCGATTTGAAGAGTTTTGAACCCGAAAAGCAATGTAAATTAGTAATCACAAACCGGTCACTGTAATTAAAAATTTACCTTGCTCGTACTGTTCCAAACTATGATCTGAAGTAATGACATTGATGTATTCCCTTTATGACTATCAGGAAATTAAGAAATTATGGCTGGCGGAGGAAGAACTGGACGCCGAGGCGGTCGCACTGGCCGACGAGGTAGACCTCCGTTGAATCAAAGACTAGAAGAAGAAGAGAGTGTGCACGCGGAACACACCGAGAGTGTACACGAAACAGAAGTGACCCCAGCTGGAGACGACAATCCAGGGCCGATACAGTTGGAACCCGAAGTCAGGGATGCTATTGCCCGTGAAGTTGTGCTCACACTGAAGAAGGTATTGCCTGATCTACTATCTGAGGCAATAAAGAAAAGTAAAGAGGAGGATGAAGGGAACAATGAAGAGAAAATTTATGATAGTGACGGGGATGAAGTAAAAGTGGCAGCAAGCAATCGTGGGTGTACTTACAAAGGATTCAAGGACGGAGACCCACCTAAGTTTGATGGAACCAAGGATTCGGTGGCCACGTTCGAATGGATCGAGAGGATGAACGCAGTCATCAACATCAGCGAGTGTCGACCAGACCAAGCTGTTAAATATGTTGCTCATTCTTTCACCAATGAAGCACTAGGTTGGTGGAGAAATATTCAAAGAACAAAGTCACCACATGCTCTTGCCAGAATGACATGGGAGGACTTGAAAAAGCTCGTAATCCAAAAGTTCTGCCCACAAAATGAGATTGATCGTGTGGAGAACGAGTTCCTGAACTTCAAGGCTGGCAACAAGACTCATCGCCAGTATACATCAAGATTCAATGAACTGGCTCAACTAGTACCACACCTGGTGGAAACTGAAGATCGTTTGATCAAGTACTATGTTAAGGGATTGCCACAGCGGGTCCGTGTTCATGTAAAAGCTAACCTACCCTCGACCTTCGAGTCGGTAGTGAATCTGAGCGGAATCGTCTACGACGATTATGCCAATGAGGACCCACCAACAGAGACCCAAAAGAGAAAGTGGGAGAACCCGTCTAGAGGCACAGGAAGAGGGAACGTAACAACTGAAACTAAGAAGCCAAGGTCGGACGAATATGAAACATGCAAGAAATGTGGAAGGCAACATCTTGGCGAATGTAAAATCGGCACCATCACATGCTATAAGTGCGGGAAGCCGGGGCACTTCTCTCGAGAATGTGTAAGAGACGTCAAGTGTCAAGTATGTGGATTGTTTGGACATCTGACAAAGAACTGCAGGAAGGCCGGCCAATCTGGTTCGGGAAAAGAAAAGGAAAAGGAACAGCCAAAGGCTAGGACTCGGGCCTATGCTTTAACCGAGGAAGAAGCAAGAGGAAACCCTGACGTCGTGTCGGGTACGTTCCTAGTAAATGATGAACATGCTGCTATTCTGTTTGATTCTGGTGCTAGTAAAAGTTTTATATCCACTGCATTTAGCCGCAAATTAGACTGCACAATCACTAGCCTTATAAGGGCCTTTAGCGTACAAACTGCTATTGGTAAAAACTCAGTAGTCATCCAAGTGACTGACGATTGCATGGTAGAAATAGAGGGCCATAAGTTTCCATCTAAATTGTACCTTCTAACCTTAGGAGGATTCGATGTAGTATTGGGCATGGATTGGTTAGCTGCCAACGAAGCTCAAATCATATGTAAACGAAAGATGATACATCTCAAGGCCACTGACGGCAGTTCGATTACGGTTTATGGTGACTGGAATAGCACAATGCCGAACGTCATCTCGATGATCAAGGCCGAAAGTTACATGAGGCGCGGTTGCGAAGCTTATCTGGCGTATGTTATTGACGATAGAATGAAAACGAAAGAGCTAAAAGATGTACCCGTGGTGTGCAATTTTCCAGAAGTGTTCCCAGAGGACCTACCTGGTTTGCCGCTCGATCGGGAAATAGAATTTCAGATTGACTTACTGCCAGGAGCTGAGCCCGTTGCCAAGGCACCATACCGATTGGCTCCGTCAGAAATGAAAGAATTAATGTCCCAACTTGAAGAATTAACAGAGAAAGGATTTATCAGACCGAGCATCTCACCATGGGGCGCTCCGGTATTATTTGTAAAGAAAAAGGACGGCAGCATGCGCATGTGCATCGACTACCGTGAACTGAACAAGAGAACAGTAAAGAACAAATACCCACTGCCTAGAATAGACGACCTCTTTGATCAATTACAAGGCGCGAGTTGGTTCTCAAAGATTGATCTCAGGTCGGGTTACCACCAATTGAAAGTAAGAGAGGAAGATGTACCGAAAACTGCGTTTCGTACGCGTTATGGGCATTATGAATTTCTCGTGATGTCCTTCGGATTAACTAACGCACCAGCAGCATTTATGGATTTAATGAACAGAGTATGCCGACCCATGTTGGATCGATCAGTAATAGTTTTTATAGATGACATCCTCATATATTCAAAGAATGAAGGTGATCACCACTGTCACCTAAGAGAAGTATTGGAGGTGCTAAAGCAGGAAAAGTTGTACGCAAAATTCTCCAAATGCGCGTTCTGGCTTAGGGAAGTCCAATTCCTAGGTCATGTAATAAACCCAAACGGCATCATGGTGGATCCTGCAAAGATCGAGACAGTAAAGGAATGGAACATCCCAAAGACACCAACAGAGATACGAAGCTTTCTAGGGTTGGCAGGCTACTATCGAAGGTTCATCCAAGATTTCTCAAGAATTGCCTCGCCGCTAACCAAACTGACACGGAAGGAAGCAAAGTATGAATGGGGTCCAACCCAAAACAACGCGTTTGAGGAACTTAAGACACAATTAACTCAAGCTCCAGTATTAACACTACCTGAGGGAAATGAAGACTTAGTAGTCTACTCTGACGCTTCAGGGCAAGGATTAGGGTGCGTACTCATGCAACGAGGAAAGGTAATTGCTTATGCATCGCGGCAACTAAAGGTTCATGAAGTTAACTACCCAACACATGATCTAGAATTAGCAGCAGTAGTTTTCGCGTTGAAAATATGGAGACACTACTTGTATGGAGTTAAATGCACCATCTACTCCGATCACAAAAGCTTGAAATACTTTTTCGAACAAAAGGAACTAAACATGAGGCAAAGAAGATGGTTAGAGCTACTGAAAGACTATGACTGTGAGATATTGTACCATCCAGGCAAGGCAAACGTAGTGGCTGACGCTTTAAGTAGAAAGGAAGAATCGGCACCTATCCGGATCAAAGCGTGTCAGTTAATTATAACGCCAGACTTAATGGGTGAAATATCAAAGGCACAAGATGAAGCATTGTTAGAAAGAAATGTGAAACGGGAAAGAATAGTAGGACAACAAGGGAACTTAGATGCGAATGCATACGGGGTACGAACTAGGTTTGGCCGGATGTGGATACCTAAGATTGGTAAGCTTAGAGCCAAAATACTCGATGAGGCCCATAAGTCTCGCTATTCTATCCACCCCGGGACAAACAAAATGTATCAAGACTTGAAGAAAGAATACTGGTGGCCTGGCATGAAGAATGATGTGACAGAATACGTGAGCAAGTGCCTAACGTGTTCTCTAGTTAAGGCCGAGCACCAGAAGCCATGCGGTAAAATGCAACCTTTGCCAATACCGGAATGGAAGTGGGAGGAGATCACGATGGACTTCATTACCAAGCTACCGCGAACAGCTAAAGGCAATGATACCATTTGGGTGATCGTCGACCGCTTGACAAAGAGTGCTCACTTCTTGCCAATACGAGAAACTTCTTCTTCTGAAAAGCTAGCAGAAGTATTTATCAAGGAAATTGTGAGCAGACATGGTATGCCGCTGTCGATTGTGTCTGACAGGGATACTAGATTCACGTCAAGGTTTTGGAAGAAATTCAATGAAGCAATGGGCACTAGACTGAACATCAGCACCGCTTACCACCCCCAAACCGATGGACAATCGGAAAGGACCATTCAGACCTTGGAGGACATGCTCCGGGCCTGTATCATTGACTTCGGTGGGAGTTGGGACAGCCATCTACCATTGGCAGAATTTTCATATAACAACAGCTATCACTCGACTATTGGCATGCCGCCATTTGAAATGTTGTATGGGAGGAAATGTAGGACCCCGGTTTGTTGGGGGGAAATTGGACAGAAGGATTTTGCAAGTCTCGAAGTGGTCAAAGCTACTTCTGAGAAATTTGATCAAATCAAGGCTCGTATGAAAGCCGCAAAAGACAGACAGAAATCATACGCGGATAAGAGAAGGAGGGATTTAGAGTTTCAAGTAGGGGACATGGTACTGTTGAAAGTATCACCGTGGAAAGGAATCATTCGGTTCAGAAAGCGTGGCAAACTAAGTCCAAGGTTTGTCGGACCTTTCGAGATTGTAGCAAGAGTGGGTCAAGTTGCTTACAGACTCGACCTACCCGTCGAGCTTAGTGGAATACACCCTACATTCCACATATCACACTTACGCAAGTGCCTTGCTGACGATACGGCTCACATACCTTATGACGAAATCGAAGTGGATAACAACTTGAACTATGTAGAAGAACCAATAGCTATTCTTGACAGAGCCGAGAAACGATTACGCAATAAGTCGATCCCTTTAGTCAAAATACAATGGAAACACAGAAAGGGGTCCGAGGCTACTTGGGAGAAAGAAGACGAGATGAAGGAACTGTATCCCCAGTTGTTTAACGTGTAACAGGTTTCGAGGACGAAACCTCATTAAGGAGGGTAGACTTGTAACATCCCAAATAATGACAAGACAAATAGAAAAGGGAAATAAAGTGGGCTTGGCCAAAATTTCGGCCCATGGGCCGAAAAGAAAAGGGGGAAACCCCATTACAAAACAGCAGCTTCAACCCAAACCCCTCTCATTTCATCTTCCTGCGCAAGAATACTAGAGAGAGAGAGAGAGAGAGCGATCGGCTTGTGAAGAAAACCGCAAGGAGAAGACTCAAGGGCTCGGGAATCATCCGACTCCACCATTTCAGCGCATAGCAACAGAAATCGGGCCTGTTGAGGTAAGCATCGCCTCTGATTCTGAGTCCTTGCATGTCTCGGGTTTAAATCAAATAAAGATACGATTTTTGCATATGAAACTTGAAACAAATCACGTATTTGAACTCAAGAACGATAAAGGAAGGTGTTTAACGTAAAATGTTCAAGGTTTAATCGATTGGAAATAAGTTGGCTGGAGCAAGGTTCTGGTCAGGGAAGATGCAGACCCATGACTCGAAACTATAGTTTCGATACATGCAGACCCATCGAAACTACTCTAGTTTCGATAGTCATGTTTGACTCGAAACTATCTAGTTTCGATAGCAGCCAATGACTCGAAACTACTATAGTTTCGATAGGAACTCAGGACTCGAAACTACCTAGTTTCGAGTGTCACCTTGAACCTAAACTAAGATTTTTCATAAGTTAATGACTCGAAACTACCTAGTTTCGATAGAAGGATTATGACTCGAAACTACCTAGTTTCGAGTGTAAGACCATAGCTCGAAACTACCATAGTTTCGATGCGACCCACCTCCCGAAACTACTGAGTTCAAGAACAGTAATGTCTAGTGTCATTTAGGAGCCCTACCTTATATGTATGACTTTATTATACAGATAGTGGGTGACCTTAGTGACGTTTCGAAACCAGCTATTATACTTCAGGGACCCGCCCATCAGGTGAGTTCTATGTGCCCCCTTCTAAGTTATGTGCAAATGATTTATAAATGTTTTGGGGCTGAAATGTATACACTAAATGAATAAATGAAATGAATGTCAATGTGACCATACGTGATATATTAAGGTATATGTGTAGATACATATGAAAGTGAATAATGAATTATGAACAAAGAACAACACGTATGTTTACAAAGAATGAATGAATGAATGGTATAACGTAAATAAATGAAATCTTGCTTTATAAATATATATATTGCATGCTAAGAATGTAAGTATACGTTATGGACGGAAACGAAGCTAACGGCTACTACGGTAGACGGACGACCACTTGACTATTATGCAGCTAGAGAAGGAAGTCTAGAAAGTTAGACTAATTAAAGGCCACTACGGTGGAGTAAGTCGCTAAAACAATATGCGGCTGCATAATTAGCTCAAGTGGGAAACGGATGCCTTATGGCAGACGGGCGAATATGACGGACTACGACGGTAGGACGGTAAAGAAGGACGGCCGAAGGTTGGCCGGACCAAAGTTAAGGCGGACGGTTTCTAGGACCGGACGAGTAAAAGGGCTACGACGGTAGCTCGAGGGCGTATGTCTTTGTGATATACGTACCGTAAGATGGGTTGATCACCCTTATGTGTATGACCAATAAATGGTAAAGAAAGTAAAGGTGAATGCATATCTATGTAATCACGTAAGAAAGATAAGGAAAGAATGTTAAGAAAAGTGAAAAGAAAAAGGGTGAACGCATATATATATATATATATGTAATCACCTTAATAAAGATAAAGAAAGATGAAAGAAAAGCAAAAGTTATGAATACGTATTTATATGAATGACTTTATAATAATGCTTACTTATGAAGTAAAGAAAAGAATGTTTATATCTAAACGCATTAAACTAGAACTCACCAGCGTTAGCTGACTTTAGTATACATTTCAGGTAAAGGAAGAAAAGGTCGTGCGATGGCGTGAAGGTTACCCGGCACAAGACTGACATCCCACTTTTGTTTGTTAAGAATATGTTATGTTTTATTCGTAAAGACTTCCGCTGTTTTGATTATGTAATTGAATGATGAATGTTTTAAATTTAAGTTCAGTATTTATGACTATGTTTATGAGTAAATCCAACAAGTGAGGTCACCCGGGAAAGGGGCCTTACAAGTTGGTATCAGAGCAATAGTTTGAGAGATTCAGACATCCCTAAATGTCTGGACTCAAACTGATTATGGGACCAACGCACGGATGTCAGTATGGGTAACCAACGTCAACGCAGCACGGTAAGTAAGTACTAAAGCTAATGCTCTAAATAAGGATAGATACCTTAACTTAGAACAAATAGATGTCAATGTCACAACCGATTTGAAGAGTTTTGAACCCGAAAAGCAATGTAAATTAGTAATCACAAACCGGTCACTGTAATTAAAAATTTACCTTGCTCGTACTGTTCCAAACTATGATCTGAAGTAATGACATTGATGTATTCCCTTTATGACTATCAGGAAATTAAGAAATTATGGCTGGCGGAGGAAGAACTGGACGCCGAGGCGGTCGCACTGGCCGACGAGGTAGACCTCCGTTGAATCAAAGACTAGAAGAAGAAGAGAGTGTGCACGCGGAACACACCGAGAGTGTACACGAAACAGAAGTGACCCCAGCTGGAGACGACAATCCAGGGCCGATACAGTTGGAACCCGAAGTCAGGGATGCTATTGCCCGTGAAGTTGTGCTCACACTGAAGAAGGTATTGCCTGATCTACTATCTGAGGCAATAAAGAAAAGTAAAGAGGAGGATGAAGGGAACAATGAAGAGAAAATTTATGATAGTGACGGGGATGAAGTAAAAGTGGCAGCAAGCAATCGTGGGTGTACTTACAAAGGATTCAAGGACGGAGACCCACCTAAGTTTGATGGAACCAAGGATTCGGTGGCCACGTTCGAATGGATCGAGAGGATGAACGCAGTCATCAACATCAGCGAGTGTCGACCAGACCAAGCTGTTAAATATGTTGCTCATTCTTTCACCAATGAAGCACTAGGTTGGTGGAGAAATATTCAAAGAACAAAGTCACCACATGCTCTTGCCAGAATGACATGGGAGGACTTGAAAAAGCTCGTAATCCAAAAGTTCTGCCCACAAAATGAGATTGATCGTGTGGAGAACGAGTTCCTGAACTTCAAGGCTGGCAACAAGACTCATCGCCAGTATACATCAAGATTCAATGAACTGGCTCAACTAGTACCACACCTGGTGGAAACTGAAGATCGTTTGATCAAGTACTATGTTAAGGGATTGCCACAGCGGGTCCGTGTTCATGTAAAAGCTAACCTACCCTCGACCTTCGAGTCGGTAGTGAATCTGAGCGGAATCGTCTACGACGATTATGCCAATGAGGACCCACCAACAGAGACCCAAAAGAGAAAGTGGGAGAACCCGTCTAGAGGCACAGGAAGAGGGAACGTAACAACTGAAACTAAGAAGCCAAGGTCGGACGAATATGAAACATGCAAGAAATGTGGAAGGCAACATCTTGGCGAATGTAAAATCGGCACCATCACATGCTATAAGTGCGGGAAGCCGGGGCACTTCTCTCGAGAATGTGTAAGAGACGTCAAGTGTCAAGTATGTGGATTGTTTGGACATCTGACAAAGAACTGCAGGAAGGCCGGCCAATCTGGTTCGGGAAAAGAAAAGGAAAAGGAACAGCCAAAGGCTAGGACTCGGGCCTATGCTTTAACCGAGGAAGAAGCAAGAGGAAACCCTGACGTCGTGTCGGGTACGTTCCTAGTAAATGATGAACATGCTGCTATTCTGTTTGATTCTGGTGCTAGTAAAAGTTTTATATCCACTGCATTTAGCCGCAAATTAGACTGCACAATCACTAGCCTTATAAGGGCCTTTAGCGTACAAACTGCTATTGGTAAAAACTCAGTAGTCATCCAAGTGACTGACGATTGCATGGTAGAAATAGAGGGCCATAAGTTTCCATCTAAATTGTACCTTCTAACCTTAGGAGGATTCGATGTAGTATTGGGCATGGATTGGTTAGCTGCCAACGAAGCTCAAATCATATGTAAACGAAAGATGATACATCTCAAGGCCACTGACGGCAGTTCGATTACGGTTTATGGTGACTGGAATAGCACAATGCCGAACGTCATCTCGATGATCAAGGCCGAAAGTTACATGAGGCGCGGTTGCGAAGCTTATCTGGCGTATGTTATTGACGATAGAATGAAAACGAAAGAGCTAAAAGATGTACCCGTGGTGTGCAATTTTCCAGAAGTGTTCCCAGAGGACCTACCTGGTTTGCCGCTCGATCGGGAAATAGAATTTCAGATTGACTTACTGCCAGGAGCTGAGCCCGTTGCCAAGGCACCATACCGATTGGCTCCGTCAGAAATGAAAGAATTAATGTCCCAACTTGAAGAATTAACAGAGAAAGGATTTATCAGACCGAGCATCTCACCATGGGGCGCTCCGGTATTATTTGTAAAGAAAAAGGACGGCAGCATGCGCATGTGCATCGACTACCGTGAACTGAACAAGAGAACAGTAAAGAACAAATACCCACTGCCTAGAATAGACGACCTCTTTGATCAATTACAAGGCGCGAGTTGGTTCTCAAAGATTGATCTCAGGTCGGGTTACCACCAATTGAAAGTAAGAGAGGAAGATGTACCGAAAACTGCGTTTCGTACGCGTTATGGGCATTATGAATTTCTCGTGATGTCCTTCGGATTAACTAACGCACCAGCAACATTTATGGATTTAATGAACAGAGTATGCCGACCCATGTTGGATCGATCAGTAATAGTTTTTATAGATGACATCCTCATATATTCAAAGAATGAAGGTGATCACCACTGTCACCTAAGAGAAGTATTGGAGGTGCTAAAGCAGGAAAAGTTGTACGCAAAATTCTCCAAATGCGCGTTCTGGCTTAGGGAAGTCCAATTCCTAGGTCATGTAATAAACCCAAACGGCATCATGGTGGATCCTGCAAAGATCGAGACAGTAAAGGAATGGAACATCCCAAAGACACCAACAGAGATACGAAGCTTTCTAGGGTTGGCAGGCTACTATCGAAGGTTCATCCAAGATTTCTCAAGAATTGCCTCGCCGCTAACCAAACTAACACGGAAGGAAGCAAAGTATGAATGGGGTCCAACCCAAAACAACGCGTTTGAGGAACTTAAGACACAATTAACTCAAGCTCCAGTATTAACACTACCTGAGGGAAATGAAGACTTAGTAGTCTACTCTGACGCTTCAGGGCAAGGATTAGGGTGCGTACTCATGCAACGAGGAAAGGTAATTGCTTATGCATCGCGGCAACTAAAGGTTCATGAAGTTAACTACCCAACACATGATCTAGAATTAGCAGCAGTAGTTTTCGCGTTGAAAATATGGAGACACTACTTGTATGGAGTTAAATGCACCATCTACTCCGATCACAAAAGCTTGAAATACTTTTTCGAACAAAAGGAACTAAACATGAGGCAAAGAAGATGGTTAGAGCTACTGAAAGACTATGACTGTGAGATATTGTACCATCCAGGCAAGGCAAACGTAGTGGCTGACGCTTTAAGTAGAAAGGAAGAATCGGCACCTATCCGGATCAAAGCGTGTCAGTTAATTATAACGCCAGACTTAATGGGTGAAATATCAAAGGCACAAGATGAAGCATTGTTAGAAAGAAATGTGAAACGGGAAAGAATAGTAGGACAACAAGGGAACTTAGATGCGAATGCATACGGGGTACGAACTAGGTTTGGCCGGATGTGGATACCTAAGATTGGTAAGCTTAGAGCCAAAATACTCGATGAGGCCCATAAGTCTCGCTATTCTATCCACCCCGGGACAAACAAAATGTATCAAGACTTGAAGAAAGAATACTGGTGGCCTGGCATGAAGAATGATGTGACAGAATACGTGAGCAAGTGCCTAACGTGTTCTCTAGTTAAGGCCGAGCACCAGAAGCCATGCGGTAAAATGCAACCTTTGCCAATACCGGAATGGAAGTGGGAGGAGATCACGATGGACTTCATTACCAAGCTACCGCGAACAGCTAAAGGCAATGATACCATTTGGGTGATCGTCGACCGCTTGACAAAGAGTGCTCACTTCTTGCCAATACGAGAAACTTCTTCTTCTGAAAAGCTAGCAGAAGTATTTATCAAGGAAATTGTGAGCAGACATGGTATGCCGCTGTCGATTGTGTCTGACAGGGATACTAGATTCACGTCAAGGTTTTGGAAGAAATTCAATGAAGCAATGGGCACTAGACTGAACATCAGCACCGCTTACCACCCCCAAACCGATGGACAATCGGAAAGGACCATTCAGACCTTGGAGGACATGCTCCGGGCCTGTATCATTGACTTCGGTGGGAGTTGGGACAGCCATCTACCATTGGCAGAATTTTCATATAACAACAGCTATCACTCGACTATTGGCATGCCGCCATTTGAAATGTTGTATGGGAGGAAATGTAGGACCCCGGTTTGTTGGGGGGAAATTGGACAGAAGGATTTTGCAAGTCTCGAAGTGGTCAAAGCTACTTCTGAGAAATTTGATCAAATCAAGGCTCGTATGAAAGCCGCAAAAGACAGACAGAAATCATACGCGGATAAGAGAAGGAGGGATTTAGAGTTTCAAGTAGGGGACATGGTACTGTTGAAAGTATCACCGTGGAAAGGAATCATTCGGTTCAGAAAGCGTGGCAAACTAAGTCCAAGGTTTGTCGGACCTTTCGAGATTGTAGCAAGAGTGGGTCAAGTTGCTTACAGACTCGACCTACCCGTCGAGCTTAGTGGAATACACCCTACATTCCACATATCACACTTACGCAAGTGCCTTGCTGACGATACGGCTCACATACCTTATGACGAAATCGAAGTGGATAACAACTTGAACTATGTAGAAGAACCAATAGCTATTCTTGACAGAGCCGAGAAACGATTACGCAATAAGTCGATCCCTTTAGTCAAAATACAATGGAAACACAGAAAGGGGTCCGAGGCTACTTGGGAGAAAGAAGACGAGATGAAGGAACTGTATCCCCAGTTGTTTAACGTGTAACAGGTTTCGAGGACGAAACCTCATTAAGGAGGGTAGACTTGTAACATCCCAAATAATGACAAGACAAATAGAAAAGGGAAATAAAGTGGGCTTGGCCAAAATTTCGGCCCATGGGCCGAAAAGAAAAGGGGGAAACCCCATTACAAAACAGCAGCTTCAACCCAAACCCCTCTCATTTCATCTTCCTGCGCAAGAATACTAGAGAGAGAGAGAGAGAGAGCGATCGGCTTGTGAAGAAAACCGCAAGGAGAAGACTCAAGGGCTCGGGAATCATCCGACTCCACCATTTCAGCGCATAGCAACAGAAATCGGGCCTGTTGAGGTAAGCATCGCCTCTGATTCTGAGTCCTTGCATGTCTCGGGTTTAAATCAAATAAAGATACGATTTTTGCATATGAAACTTGAAACAAATCACGTATTTGAACTCAAGAACGATAAAGGAAGGTGTTTAACGTAAAATGTTCAAGGTTTAATCGATTGGAAATAAGTTGGCTGGAGCAAGGTTCTGGTCAGGGAAGATGCAGACCCATGACTCGAAACTATAGTTTCGATACATGCAGACCCATCGAAACTACTCTAGTTTCGATAGTCATGTTTGACTCGAAACTATCTAGTTTCGATAGCAGCCAATGACTCGAAACTACTATAGTTTCGATAGGAACTCAGGACTCGAAACTACCTAGTTTCGAGTGTCACCTTGAACCTAAACTAAGATTTTTCATAAGTTAATGACTCGAAACTACCTAGTTTCGATAGAAGGATTATGACTCGAAACTACCTAGTTTCGAGTGTAAGACCATAGCTCGAAACTACCATAGTTTCGATGCGACCCACCTCCCGAAACTACTGAGTTCAAGAACAGTAATGTCTAGTGTCATTTAGGAGCCCTACCTTATATGTATGACTTTATTATACAGATAGTGGGTGACCTTAGTGACGTTTCGAAACCAGCTATTATACTTCAGGGACCCGCCCATCAGGTGAGTTCTATGTGCCCCCTTCTAAGTTATGTGCAAATGATTTATAAATGTTTTGGGGCTGAAATGTATACACTAAATGAATAAATGAAATGAATGTCAATGTGACCATACGTGATATATTAAGGTATATGTGTAGATACATATGAAAGTGAATAATGAATTATGAACAAAGAACAACACGTATGTTTACAAAGAATGAATGAATGAATGGTATAACGTAAATAAATGAAATCTTGCTTTATAAATATATATATTGCATGCTAAGAATGTAAGTATACGTTATGGACGGAAACGAAGCTAACGGCTACTACGGTAGACGGACGACCACTTGACTATTATGCAGCTAGAGAAGGAAGTCTAGAAAGTTAGACTAATTAAAGGCCACTACGGTGGAGTAAGTCGCTAAAACAATATGCGGCTGCATAATTAGCTCAAGTGGGAAACGGATGCCTTATGGCAGACGGGCGAATATGACGGACTACGACGGTAGGACGGTAAAGAAGGACGGCCGAAGGTTGGCCGGACCAAAGTTAAGGCGGACGGTTTCTAGGACCGGACGAGTAAAAGGGCTACGACGGTAGCTCGAGGGCGTATGTCTTTGTGATATACGTACCGTAAGATGGGTTGATCACCCTTATGTGTATGACCAATAAATGGTAAAGAAAGTAAAGGTGAATGCATATCTATGTAATCACGTAAGAAAGATAAGGAAAGAATGTTAAGAAAAGTGAAAAGAAAAAGGGTGAACGCATATATATATATATATGTAATCACCTTAATAAAGATAAAGAAAGATGAAAGAAAAGCAAAAGTTATGAATACGTATTTATATGAATGACTTTATAATAATGCTTACTTATGAAGTAAAGAAAAGAATGTTTATATCTAAACGCATTAAACTAGAACTCACCAGCGTTAGCTGACTTTAGTATACATTTCAGGTAAAGGAAGAAAAGGTCGTGCGATGGCGTGAAGGTTACCCGGCACAAGACTGACATCCCACTTTTGTTTGTTAAGAATATGTTATGTTTTATTCGTAAAGACTTCCGCTGTTTTGATTATGTAATTGAATGATGAATGTTTTAAATTTAAGTTCAGTATTTATGACTATGTTTATGAGTAAATCCAACAAGTGAGGTCACCCGGGAAAGGGGCCTTACAATTCACAAATATAACATTTAATATAATTGTTTCCTTTTTTATGTTTCCAATCATGTTTACATTCTTCTGGATTTGTATATGTATATGAGATTTTTGTTATTGGTTTTTCTTCTTCGCTATATATGCTGTATATTGATTCATTTTCTGTGTGATCTGTATCTAAGGCTTCTATTTCGTAGTCGTTAATTTGCTCTACTAGATTACTCCTTTCTATATTTTTATTCCTATTTGGGCATTTGTTAGCCAAATGCTCTGTATCTCCACATATAAAACATTTACACGTCCTAGTATGAGGTTTTCTAACGTATTTATTCTGATATTTTTTATATGGTTTGTATTCCTTTTTATATGTAGTACTTTTTCTAATTTTCTTATCATAATATCCATATGCTTGTGGAGTATAAATAGCTGTTTTGCAAAATGCAAAAGCATTTCTTTTTAACTGTTCTTGTAATGCAACTTCTTTGCATTTTTATTCTAGAATACTAAATGTAAAGGTTATTCTAGGTCCTATTCCTAAGTTTTCTATATTTCCATACTGTAATTTCCAGGCTTCATGTATAGTTTTTCTTAAATCTCCTGGTAATTTTATAAAATATTTGTCACATAGGTTATCGTCCATAGCTTGTCCTGTTTGTGCTAATAACCTTGTGAAATCTAGTGTAAATTCATTTATGTATTTCATATCAGCTATACTTAGTTGTTCTAGATTTCTAATGACTGTATCTTGTAGTAGACTGTTATTTTTTGCCGGGTCTACTCCTAAAATAAGAACTCTTATTTGAGATGTAAAATTATACGGATTGTCTCCTATGGCTTTTAGTCTGTTTATTTGGTCTGGACTGTGGGCTTTTTTGCTTTGCCATATTCCTAAGGCTGTTGGGCCTAAGGTTGTTTCTAGATAAGAAAACATATCCATGCTTTCTTTTTTGTTGGTTTCCCACATTCTTACTACTGTTTGTTCCCATATGAGAACTTCATCTACCCATAACTGAGGTTTTTGTTGTTCTAATAATAGCATACTACCGCTAAAATTTTTTCCAATAGGTAGCCTATTTCCTGTTCCTTTGTAACTTGCCTCTTGTTGGTAGCCTGTGACTGGTTTAGTCCATGGTTCTCTACCCATATTTTCATATGAATTGTCTCCTACTACTTCAGTATATTGTCTTTTGGGTTGTTTTAGTTCAGGGTTCATGAGGTTACTTTCAAGATTATGTTTATAGAAATCCGAGATCATGGTGTCTCCTTTGACTATTGTCACACCCCGCCAAGGCGGAAACGCGAGGCGCAACGTTCATGGTTTCCAAAGCATATGATTACCGCAAACACATACATGATAAATGGATACATAAACAAATTTAAAGTTTTACATTACAAAAATGTAATCCGAGTTTACAAAAAGTTAAGATTTCACAAATATGACTCAATTTAATGAGTTATACAGGGGAAATCCTCCTTGAGTAATATCCATCGTGCATGCATGTAATCTACATTGCTAACCTTGAAATCACGGTCAGTTACCTGAAAAACATACTTAAAATCGTCAACACGAGGTTGGTGAGTTCACAGGTTTAATCAAATAGTTCTTTGTAAAATTCAATTGTTCGTAAATAGTTTCAAGTGTATGTGATAAACAGGATAAGAATTGTTGACCCATTTGTAAACTAGCTAGGAATACAAATAATATGTTCATACATGAGGCGTAACCAAACCATGACATGTGTGGGCCCCTATAATCGTTATCAGGTTCTATGCGGCCATAAATCCTCCAGATTGTGGTTAGCGCGACTAACCATGATCGGGAGACGTCACTCTCCATAGTACTATTCATAGGACCCTAGGCTACAGTTAATGGTTACTATGTTGTTCCAGGGGACTTTAGCGGCCTCCAATGTGTTGTTCTCATCCCATGTAAACATAAAAGTCTTGTCTTATTCTCTTGTTATCCCATAAAATAGTTGAAGTATGTTCTTCCCCCAAATATTAGAAAACAGTAAAAAGAAAGGGGCCGTGAAACTCACCTTGTGTTTGTGTATACTTGTAATGATATTTGTTGTAGTCAACCTTGACTATTTGTACCCTAGATACCAAGGGTAAATTGTTGTTAAGACCAACGTCTTAATTGTAAATTGTTCACCGACCTTGTAAATCTGATTGTGTTTGTTTAAATATCGTTTTAGTTTTCCAACACATGTTTTGTTATAAAATAGTTTTGAGTTACTGCCCAACTGGGACTGTTGTACAGGTGTCGAAACTTCTTAGTTTCGATTGGGCATATGTGTGTCGAAACTACTTAGTTTCGATGGAGTGGTCAGGAGTCGAAACAATCTAGTTTCGATTGAGTAAAAGGTATCGAAACTCCTAGTTTCGATTGGCCAACAGGTATCGAAACTCCTAGTTTCGATTGACCAACAGGTATCGAAACTCCTAGTTTCGATTGAGCAACAGATATCGAAACTCCTAGTTTCGATTACTGGACTTCTGTTTTGACAGAATCAGTCCGGCATATTTTTATGTTTTAAACTTGAATTCGACACACTCTTCTTATTATCTTTCTTGCGTTTAAATAAGATGTAAGTTTAGCTACGGTTTTAAAGAACATAATATGACAAATATCGAGTTTTTACCTTAAAACCGAGATGAAAATGATGAAGAAAACAGAGAATGATTTTGAGTCTTTCGCTAAACTCTCTTTATAAACACTTGAAATTCTTCTTAAATCAGTAAATTATGGTAGATTTCGCCTTGAAACTGGACTTCTAATCGAAGAGAATTGAAGTGTTTGCCGTATGAGAATGAGTGATAAAATGGGAATTGTGAGGTTTTTGATTGAAATGGTATGGGTTTTATCTGAGTTTTCTCAGTTGGGAGTATGGGTCAATTTGAAAAATACGTGAGATTGGGGAATGGTTTCCTCTGTACTTCGGCCGAGAAGTCAAGGGTGGGTTGGGGGGTTTGGGTTATAATAATAAAACAATTAGATTTTTGGTATTAATATCAATTAGAGTTTTAAAAGGGGTAGTTTAATTCGGTTTATTTTCCCCACGGTATTATAAATTTATTCTAAAAATAATTTATTGACCAACGAAAAATTTGTGTAACATATACGCCTGAATATTTAATTTATCCACTATTGTTCGAATTAGTCGGGTTATATGACACGTGATCCGGTAACTCCTAGAATTACCGAATATGAAATGAGACCATGTACGGTCTTTGTTAGACCTTAATGTCTTTGTTTGTGAAATTAAATAAATCACAAAAATAATGATAACGTAAACTCGTTTACAATGTGTACGGATATTGACCTGAAATGTCGGGTTGTCACATTCTCCCCATGTTAACAGAATTTCGTCCCGAAATTCAATTTGTGTCCTCCTGAACTGGGGTATCCTTAAACAAGGAGGGGTATTTCGTTTTCATTTGGTCCTCTCTTTCCCATGTATACTCAGGACCACGTTTTGAGTTCCAACGTACTTTAACCAGTTTGATCCGACTACGTCTCAGCTTTTGAACCTTCCAATTTGATATCTCAATTGGTTGCTCGATGAAATGAAGTTTATCGTCAATGTGAATTTCATCGGGCGGTATGATCAAAGTCTCGTCTTATAGACACTTTTTGAGATTTGACACATGAAATGTATTGTGTACGTTGTTTAGTTCCTGTGGTAGCTTGAGTTTGTAGGCTACAGGGCCAACCCTAGCCAGTATTTCAAATGGTCCAACGTATCTAGGATTGAGCTTACCACGGTTACCAAACCTTGCAACGCCTTTCCACGGTGAGACTTTTATCATTACTCGGTCACCAATTTGAAATTCTAATGGTTTTCGTCTGTTATCAGCGTAGCTCTTTTGTCTATCCCGGGCCGCTTTCAGACGGTCCTTAATTTTGAAAATCTTATCAGTGGTTTCCTGGACAATCTCAGGGCCTGTCAAATGTTTTTCACCAACTTCCGCCCAACATAGCGGTGAGCGGCATTTACGACCATATAAAGCTTCAAACGGAGCTGCCTTAATGCTCGTGTGGTAGCTGTTATTATAGGTAAACTCTGCCAACGGTAAATGAGTATCCTAATTTCCTCCGAAATCAATTACACACGCACGGAGCATATCTTCTAAAGTTTGAATGGTCCTTTCGCTTTGACCATCTGTTTGTGGGTGATATGCAGCGCTCATGTCAAGACGCGTGCCCATTGCTTCTTGTAATGATTTCCAGATTCTGGACACGAATCTGCTGTCTCTATCCGAGATAATAGAAATTGGCACTCCATGCCTAGTCACAATTTCTTTGATATATAGTTTTGCAAGTTTCTCAGTTTTGTCGGTCTCTTTGATTGGCAGAAAGTGAGCAGATTTTGTTAAACGGTCGACAATTACCCATATGGTATCATAACCACTGGAAGTCCTGGGTAATTTCGTGATGAAATCCATAGAAATCTGTTCCCATTTCCATTGAGGAATTTCAGGTTGTTGTAATAAGCCAGACGATTTCTGATGTTCGACTTTTACTTTTGAACACGTTAAGCACTTACTGACATACGTGGCAATATCTCCTTTCATATTGGGCCACCAATATAATTCTTTTAAATCTTTATACATTTTATCTAAACCCGGGTGAATGGAGTACCAGGACTTGTGGGCTTCGTCCATAACCAACATTCGTAAGTTACCGTTACTCGGCACCCAGATTCTGTTCATGAAGTAAAATGTATCATCGGACTTAGGCTCCAATTGTTTGATCATTCCACGTAGTGCTTCACTTCGGATGTTCTTTTTTTTAAGTGCCTCTTGCTAGGCCATTCGGATTTGAGTAGTAAGATTTGTATGAATTGTCAATCCTAGGGCACGAATATGAAGAGTTTTAACTCGTTCTTTGCGACTTAAGGCGTCTGCTACGACATTGGCTTTTCCGGGATGGTACTTGATATCACAATCATAGTCGTTTAGTAATTCTATCCAACGACGTTGTCTCATGTTAAGTTCCTTTTGATCGAAGATATGTTGAAGACTCTTGTGATCAGTAAAGATAGTGCATCTTGTACCGTAAAGATAATGTCTCCAAATCTTGAGTGCAAACACAACTGCACCCAATTCCAAGTCGTGGGTCGTATAATTCTTTTCGTGCACTTTTAGTTGTCGTGAGGCATATGCGATGACTTTGTCTCTTTGCATTAAAACACAACCAAGTCCTTGGTGTGATGCATCGCAGTATACGACAAAATTGTCGTTTCCCTCAGGAAGGGATAAGATCGGTGCACTACACAGCTTCTGTTTTAGTAATTGGAAAGCTGACTCCTGCTTGTCACTCCAGTCATACTTCTTTTCTTTCTGGGTTAATGTGGTTAAAGGCAAGGCTATTTTTGAAAAATTCTCGATGAATCGTCTATAATAACCGGCCAAACCCAAAAATTGACGTACTTCTGTCGGAGTCTTTGGTGCTTCCCAGTTTTTGATTGCTTCAATTTTTGATGGATCGACGTGAATTCCTTCCTTGTTGATGACATGTCCAAGAAAATGCACCTCTCGGATCCAAAACTCATACTTAGAGAATTTAGCGTAAAGTTTCTCGTTTCTGAGTAGTTCTAAGATTAATTTCAGATGTTGTTCATGATCCTCCTTGGTTCGTGAATATATCAATATATCATCGATAAACACAATCACGAATTTATCCAAGTATGGCTTGCACACGCGGTTCATGAGATCCATGAAAACAGCTGGTGCGTTTGTCAAACCAAATGGCATAACTAGGAACTCGTAGTGACCGTAACGAGTCCTAAATGCCGTCTTTGGTACCTCTTCTTCTTGGATTCTTAGTTGATGATACCCTGACCGTAGATCAATTTTAGAATAGAAGCTAGAACCTTGTAGTTGATCGAACAAATCGTCTATTCGAGGAAGTGGGTATCGGTTTTTAATTGTAAGCTTGTTTAATTCTCGGTAATCAATACACATTCTAAAGGTTCCATCCTTTTTCTTTACGAATAGGACCGGAGCTCCCCAAGGTGAGAAACTCGGTCTTATGAAACCTTTATCAAGCAACTCTTGAAGTTGATTTGATAATTCCTGCATTTCAGAAGGTGCTAATCGATACGGTGATCGCGCAACCGGGGCGGCTCCTGGTACCAAATCGATTCGAAATTCGACTTGCCTCGGTGGTGGTAAACCAGGTAAGTCTTCAGGAAAAACTTCAGGATATTCCTTAACGATTGGTATATTCTTAAGTCGACGTTCCTCGGGTTTCTTCTCGACGACGTGAGCCAGGAATACGCAATAGCCTTTACGTAGGTACTTACGAGTTTTCATGCAGTTTATCATCCTTAACGCTAGTCCACTCTTCTCACCTTGAATCGAAAGAACTTCTCCGTTTAGGAGTGGGATTTGGACAATCTTCTCAAAACAAACAATCTCGGCATGATTCTTTGACAACCAATCCATGCCAATAACAACGTCAAAGCTTCCTAAGTCAACAGGTAACAGATCTATACTAAATGTGTGGTTTTTAAGACATAGGGTACAACCTTGAATGACCTTTCCGGTATTAATTAATTTTCCGTTCGCTAATTCAATTGTATACTTTTGTTCTAGTTTGCTGGGCTTAATACCGAGTAGGGACTTAAAGTCATTTGACACAAAACTCAAATCAGCACCCGTATCGAAAAGTATAGAGGCATAGTGATTATTTATCGGAAACGTACCAGTGACAATGTTCGGATCTTATCGTGCATCACCAGCCCCCATCACAAATGCTCTTCCACGGGCCTGATTGTCGTTTCGGTTCTTCAACTTTGGACAGTCTTTTCTGAAGTGCTTTGGATCTCCACACTCAAAGCATCCTTGATTCATCCTTTCTGTTCCTGGGTTGACTTTTCCTGCTACTTGATTTATCTTGTTAGGGTTTGTATTGCTCCTACAGTCATGGGCTAGATGTCCATACTTTTTACATTTTCCACATTGGGTACACTTTCCATTGTGATGATATCCACACTTGTCACACCTTGGTCGTGCTCCAAGGTATCCATTTTGTTCCACAGTGTTGGCGACAAAGGCTTTCATAGTTTCAGGTCTCTTGTAAATTTGATTCTTGTTTTGATTAATTGGTTTTCCAAACCATTTCCTCTTTTCTCCAGATTTTCCTTCTTCAGTCTCCTTCTTCTCAAACAAACCATCACGTACATCATCATCCCTTAGCTTGAAAGCTAGAGTTATGGCGCTCTTGGCATCCATAGGATTTGAGGAGGTCACCAGACTTCGGATTTGAGGTGCGAGACCCCACAAGTATCTTTCAACCTTCTTGTATTCTGGGGTGACCATGTGTGGAACCAAGATTGCTAACTCTTTGAATCGGTCAGTGTAGCCAGCAACATCATCTCTTATCATTTGTAAATTCCACATTTCAAATTCGATCTTTTGCAACTCATTTCGAGGACAGTACTCCTCGATCATCATGGTTTTTAGGTCTTCCCATGACAACTCATATGCTGTCTGCCTTCCCAAAGTCTTTACTTGTGAATTCCACCAAGTTAAAGCTTTATCAGTGAGTGAGCATGTAGAATACTTTACCATGCAGTCAGCGGTGCATTCACTAATATCAATCACCGATTCCATCTTCTCTATACATCTCATTAATCCAACTGCACCCTCGGTGCCATTGAAGTTACGGGGTTTGCAAGATAGAAAGGTCTTGTAGGAGCACTTCCTAATTGGAGCATCTGTAGAATTACATGTCATAACGTCATTAATTCGGATCATGACTATATGTTATGGCTTATTTATTCTATTACCTCCGGAACCTCCGGAACCTCCAGCTGTACCGCTTCCTCCTGCACCTCCTCCTCCTCCGGTACCCCTGCCGTTTCCTCCTCCACTATTTCGATTCGCCTCATATTGTTGCATAGCAGCAGCTACTCGTTGTGCTATAAGTTGTTCCACGTTTGGGGAAATCGCCTCGTTGTTGTCACCAGTAGTGTTACGGGTTGTCCTACACTTAGGTGCCATGACGTTCTTTCTAACATATCAATTAAAAAGAAACAACATTATATGACAATAATGATAGCGCATGACATAAGGATACAACAACGTCAAATGTAAACAACCATTATCACAACATAAACCATTACATACATAGTCAAAACATTCATAGTACATTGTTCCAAAAGACAAGGATACAAAAAGAGATGGGTTCTCATGACCACATCAGTACTAAAGTTTTAAACTACTTAATGTACTACGGGCACAACCCGCCCGTAATAGGTTTAAAAGAAGAAGTGGGAGTACAATCCAATCATCATGGCAAGTCCCGCCATGACAAGGCTAGCTCTCGCCACAAATTCTGCAGCCAAGGTCCTTTCTTCCAGCGCCTCCACCCTGTCTCGGACCGTAACAGTGAACTGCCAATCCATGTCAGCTCTCAACTCTAGATAGTTTGTGGCACCCTGTATGTCTCGGGTGTGGTCCTCCAGAGTCTGAACTCGAGATCCGAACCCTTGACGTAAGCGCATGGCTGCATCCCTATGTGCCCGAATATCATCTAGGAGATCATCAAGACGCTCTTCATGTGTACGAGTACGTGCTACCAAGGTAGGCACTGTGAGCTCCATAGCTTCCCCAGTGTGGGGTAGGGGTGTTGGAGAGTTGGAAGACTCTCCGAGCTCAAAGGTAGATGGGATGCTCTACATCTCCCTCCAACGGGCCAGAGTACGGGGCATCCAACGGATAGTTCCCACAGTAGGGTGGTAGCAGGGTCTTTGCCTAGGTGGTTCTTCACCAGCCACCAAGTCTTCTGGGTCACGGGCTGCTAGATTCCTTTTGCGTGGAAGTCGAACCTTCTTCCTAGCGCTTTGCACCTTAACTGGTCCTTCACTTTTCTTTCGGTAGACGATAGGCGGTTCTCCCAAGGCGACATTAGGTGGTGTGGAACTACGGGTTTGTATTTGATTTTTGGGACGTGAGGCGGAAAATTCCTCATTTGATTCAGTGTCAGAGACGGGATCAGAATGTGAATGTGACGACATGCTTGTGACTACAATATCCATATGAAAAAATGACTGGTCATGCAATGCTTATGCAATGAAAACGTTTTAGTGAGTCATTTAGATTATAGACTAGGTTCCAATTTAGATTCCTAGTTCACTATAATCAATGGCTCTGATACCAGTTCTGTCACACCCCGCCAAGGCGGAAACGCGAGGCGCAACGTTCATGGTTTCCAAAGCATATGATTACCGCAAACACATACATGATAAATGGATACATAAACAAATTTAAAGTTTTACATTACAAAAATGTAATCCGAGTTTACAAAAAGTTAAGATTTCACAAATATGACTCAATTTAATGAGTTATACAGGGGAAATCCTCCTTGAGTAGTATCCATCATGCATGCATGTAATCTACATTGCTAACCTTGAAATCACGGTCAGTTACCTGAAAAACATACTTAAAATCGTCAACACGAGGTTGGTGAGTTCACAGGTTTAATCAAATAGTTCTTTGTAAAATTCAATTGTTCGTAAATAGTTTCAAGTGTATGTGATAAACAGGATAAGAATTGTTGACCCATTTGTAAACTAGCTAGGAATACAAATAATATGTTCATACATGAGGCGTAACCAAACCATGACATGTGTGGGCCCCTATAATCGTTATCAGGTTCTATGCGGCCATAAATCCTCCAGATTGTGGTTAGCGCGACTAACCATGACCGGGAGACGTCACTCTCCATAGTACTATTCATAGGACCCTAAGCTACAGTTAATGGTTACTATGTTGTTCCAGGGGACTTTAGCGGCCTCCAATGTGTTGTTCTCATCCCATGTAAACATAAAAGTCGTGTCTTATTCTCTTGTTATCCCATAAAATAGTTGAAGTATGTTCTTCCCCCAAATATTAGAAAACAGTAAAAAGAAAGGGGCCGTGAAACTCACCTTGTGTTTGTGTATACTTGTAATGATATTTGTTGTAGTCAACCTTGACTATTTGTACCCTAGATACCAAGGGTAAATTGTTGTTAAGACCAACGTCTTAATTGTAAATTGTTCACCGACCTTGTAAATCTGATTGTGTTTGTTTAAATATCGTTTTAGTTTTCCAACACATGTTTTGTTATAAAATAGTTTTGAGTTACTGCCCAACTGGGACTGTTGTACAGGTGTCGAAACTTCTTAGTTTCGATTGGGCATATGTGTGTCGAAACTACTTAGTTTCGATGGAGTGGTCAGGAGTCGAAACAATCTAGTTTCGATTGAGTAAAAGGTATCGAAACTCCTAGTTTCGATTGGCCAACAGGTATCGAAACTCCTAGTTTCGATTGACCAACAGGTATCGAAACTCCTAGTTTCGATTGAGCAACAGATATCGAAACTCCTAGTTTCGATTACTGGACTTCTGTTTTGACAGAATCAGTCCGGCATATTTTTATGTTTTAAACTTGAATTCGACACACTCTTCTTATTATCTTTCTTGCGTTTAAATAAGATGTAAGTTTAGCTACGGTTTTAAAGAACATAATATGACAAATATCGAGTTTTTACCTTAAAACCGAGATGAAAATGATGAAGAAAACAGAGAATGATTTTGAGTCTTTCGCTAAACTCTCTTTATAAACACTTGAAATTCTTCTTAAATCAGTAAATTATGGTAGATTTCGCCTTGAAACTGGACTTCTAATCGAAGAGAATTGAAGTGTTTGCCGTATGAGAATGAGTGATAAAATGGGAATTGTGAGGTTTTTGATTGAAATGGTATGGGTTTTATCTGAGTTTTCTCAGTTGGGAGTATGGGTCAATTTGAAAAATACGTGAGATTGGGGAATGGTTTCCTCTGTACTTCGGCCGAGAAGTCAAGGGTGGGTTGGGGGGTTTGGGTTATAATAATAAAACAATTAGATTTTTGGTATTAATATCAATTAGAGTTTTAAAAGGGGTAGTTTAATTCGGTTTATTTTCCCCACGGTATTATAAATTTATTCTAAAAATAATTTATTGACCAACGAAAAATTTGTGTAACATATACGCCTGAATATTTAATTTATCCACTATTGTTCGAATTAGTCGGGTTATATGACACGTGATCCGGTAACTCCTAGAATTACTGAATATGAAATGAGACCATGTACGGTCTTTGTTAGACCTTAATGTCTTTGTTTGTGAAATTAAATAAATCACAAAAATAATGATAACGTAAACTCGTTTACAATGTGTACGGATATTGACCTGAAATGTCGGGTTGTCACAACTATACTTTTTACTAACGGTAAATTAAAATCTTTGAGTAATTTATTATAACTTTGTTCATATGTCATACTTAGTGTAGTCATACATTCTACTATCATGTCGTCTACTTCTTCCTGTATATTTAGTTCTGTAAATTTTCTATTTGTTATTTGTTCATATGATTTGTTTGTTTCTTCTGTTTTAAAAATTGTATTTGTCTCTTCTGTTGAATGATCTAGTAGACTATAATCTATGTCTATGTCTATATTTTCTTGTTCAAATTTTGTGAATTCTGAATTTATATATTCATCATCACTTTCTTCATTTTCTGTATCGTATATAGGTTGTCCGTATTCAGATTCGTTATCTAATTCAATATTCATAAAGTTATATTGTGGTTGTTCTGGTGGTTCTGATGGCTGTCCTTCAGAATAACTACTACTTTCTTCGTATCTATTGCTTTCTTGTTTAAAATATGTAAATATTAAGCTTTGTATACCATCTATTCCTTCATATATATGACTACTTTTAGGTACTAATGTTGAACTTTCTGTTTCTGTTAAATCGTTTATCTGCCATTCTAATCCTGCTAATTCTTCAGGATCAATTTTTACTGGTTCTATCATTTGTATAGATTTTGACGCGACTGTATTTAGTATTCCTTCTATATTTACTTTGTATTTCATACCAGACCTATTGCTAGCTTTTCCTAAGACTCCTATACTTATTACTATGTTGTTTCCTTCATAGTTTTCGTATCCTTTTGTTTGTAGGGCTATTTTTAGTTTTTGTAAATCTTTTATGTCTTTTAATATTCTAGGTGTACAATAAAAAAGGGCTGTATTTTGACTTAAATCCATTTCCATCCCTGAAATTATTGCTTTTTTCATATCTGTTTTCCAACTTTTATCTAATATTAAAGCTAGAAGTTTAGTTCGTAGGTTTTTTCTTCCTAAGGCTTTGATTCCTACGACTATAAGTCCTGTGTGTATAAACTGTTTTCCTGATTGTTTAATTTTTTGAATAGTTTCTGGTGAGAATAAATCTATTTCTACCATTTTTTCTATTACTCGTAAACTTTCTTCTCTACTACTTTGTATTAACGTTGTATTAACATTTAACCTTCCTGTCTGATATAAAATTATAGGATTTAAGATGTCTAGTTGGTGTTGGTTGTATAAGTCTATGTTTTTGTCTAGGTCTATTTCTTCTTCTATCTGTATTGATTGTTGTGTACTTCTAGAGGATGATCCTTTCTTTAATTTTTTTTTAACTATGGGGTATAGTATGAAGAACTGAAGAAATTTAAGTAAGGGTTTTTCTAAAGAAATCAGAGAGAGAGATTTTAAGCTTCCATAAGAACGAAATTCTTATTGATTCTTGATAAATTTCGGTGTCTTTACAACTGAATTCTTCGTGCCTTTAAATAGGCAGGAGACTAAGCTATCAAACAAAACAAAAAATAGCGCACCAAGCGCACTAACTATCAATCGTACAAAGATAAAATAAAATATTGACACTCGCTCGACCAGTGGGATGCTTCCTCCCTCAAGGAGTTAGCAGCAAACTTCACTACTTGATTCGCTCGACACTCGCTCAGACGGATGGCGGCTTCCATACGTATCACCCAATCAAAAGTAGCCACCGCGTCCTTCTTCCCCGTCAGGACCGGTGGGTCACATGCCTTAAATGACTTATAGTCGCACCCGCGAGCAGGCGGTGCGTTGTCGGTCTCGTTGTTCTGGGCACCAGTTGCCGCACTAGATCCGCCTTCCCCACTAAATTTCTTTAATGCTTCAGCCAACAGACTTGGCAGAGAATTCTTCATCAACTCGGAGAACTCTCGAGCTATGGCTGCTCTCACTTCTGGTTCAAAAGTGAAAGGTTGTTCTGCAACTTGTGTCTGCTCAGTTCCATGCACACTAACCGTCGGTTCAGTGTGAACACTTCCTTCTTCGTTGTGCTCTTGGCGCGCAGGAATCCTGCCACGCCCACCATTTCGACCGCCGGTACGACCACCGGTACGGCCACCACGTCTTCCGTTCCCCCTCCTAGCCATTTCGTTCTATAAGACAAGAAATCCAATGTCATCACGCTAGTTAACAAATAAAATTCAATAAGTACTGTAAGATGTTAATATACACTGGCCATCTGTAATTAACCATTACACTACCTTTCGATTTCTATTTGACCACCTTTGTGATTTCATCAGAACACAAGTCATTTCCTAACCCTTTCTAAGGCATACTACATACATATACTCTACTTTTCATACCTGATGCTGTGGCTCGAGTTACCCGTACTGGCATCCGCTTTCGGTCCCATTCAAAGTTTAAGTTCAGACACTGGGAGTGTCCGAATCTCTCAAACTATTGCTCTGATACCAACTTGTAAGGCCCCGAACCCGGAAGGCCCCACTTGTTGGATTTACTCATTCACAAACAGTTCTTAAACATGAATATCAAATAACGCAGCAGAATCATTCATTCAACATAACTAAAAACTTGGTCGTACATGCGGAAGCGTACATTGTCAAATACATAAACTTAACATAAAACAACTCATAACGGGATGCCAGTCTTCATGATCAGTCGGGTAACTCTTCTCGCTTGCCAAGCATCACCGTCCATCATCCATACCTGCCTTAACCTGAATGTGCATACTAAAAAGTCAGCTACGCTGGTGAGTTCTAGCATTTCATAAAAACTTTAACATCAACATTTGCCAAAAACGTATCATTCATTTAGTAAAACCTTTCACAAAAGCATGTAATAATCTAACATCTTTAAAAAGGTTTCGTACCCATATCATCATCAACATCATAATCATAAACACCGTTAAACGGATCGTTCATTAAAACTTTTAACATTCATTTAAGTCATACATTATTATCTAAATTCTGTATCGTTACGCGTCTTTGTGTCCCCGAAGGGACCCTTGATGTTGTGGGCAACCGTTACGTATCGCCGTCATTGCCACAACCATTCAATACGTGGGGTCAACCGTTACGTATCGCCGTCATTGCCCAACACGCATCTTTCCTTTGGGAATCAACCGTTACGTATCGCCGTCATTGATTTCCCATTACCATTCAATACGTGGGGTCAACAGTTACGTATCGCCGTCATTGCCCAACACGCATCTTTCCTTTGGAAATCAACCGTTACGTAACGCCGTCATTGATTTCCCATTACCATTCACTTAGGATGATCGTCATCACCCGAGTAACCGTCGTTACTCCTTTACCAGTTGTACAACATCAAAACCATTGGCAGGCCACTAAGACACTACCCCTGTTGTTCTTATGACAACTATGGCTCGCTGTCCATAATCTACCACAAGGTTGGGAATCTCATTCCCAGACTTCATTCGTCAATTCCATTCATTTAACAGATTAGATTTGTAATGACTTATCTAAACCTTTACCTCTTTCCCTTTTCATTAAACCTTTCCTCATTTAGACCGTTCATAAACATTCGTAAACCTTTTTGGCAAAAACACTTCATAACCTTTCCTTTCGTAAACATTGTTTCGTTAAAACATCATTTCGTTAAAGCATCGTTTCGTTAAAACATCATTTCGTTAAAACATCGTTTCATAAGTATGCACACCAGCCCAAAACATTTAACAAAACATTTAAAAGAGGGCTCTAGAACTCACCTGATACGCTAATATGGGTTGTCCTAAACGAAGGTCCAACAACGTCACTTCCGATCTGAATTGATTAGTTAAATACACATCAGACCAATCCCGACTCTAACGGTTTAACCTTTCTAACATACTGACTTCACTTAATCAGTTCTGATGTCTGCGCACTTAGCAAGTGCGCAGACCCTGCTTCCTGCGCACTTAGCAAGTGCGCAGACCCCTCTTCCTACGCACTTAGCAAGTACACAGGCCCCTCTTCCTGCATACTTGATAAGTACGCAGGACCCTCTTCCTGCGTACTTCCGTGCGCACTTAGCAAGTGCGCACGACCTGTTCTTCGTGAAAAACCCTAACTTTCGCATTCGGGTCTGATCATGTCAAGATCCCGAACCTGTTGCATTCAAAACATTCGTTTTCCATTAAGGAACTCAATTCCATGATTATCATTCAGTTTCATCCGTTCAAACCTTACCTTTTCACCCAAAACCCAAAAAACCCAAAAACGAACTAAAACTCAGATTTAGGTCGGATCGTTACCTGAATCGAGTTTCTGATCCAGAGGTTCTTCTCACGAGTTATGGAGTAACACTTTGCTGAAGTCTCGGGTCGATCCGCCAACTTTCTCTCTCTACGGTTTCTCTCTCTAAAAGTTGCAAATGAGAGAAAAAGGGTGGCATAGGCTATTTATAGCCAGCTGACCCATCCGACCCGACCCGCCATGCCTCGTTCGTTTATTCCGTTATTATAACTGTCGTTTTATTTTTGGGATGTTACATGAAATCTAGTGTAAATTCATTTATGTATTTCATATCAGCTATACTTAGTGTTCTAGATTTCTAATGGCTGTATCTTGTAGTAGACTGTTATTTTTTGCCGGGTCTACTCCTAAAATAAGAACTCTTATTTGAGATGTAAAATTATAAAGATTGTCTACTATGGCTTTTAGTCTGTTTATTTGGTCCGGACTGTGGGCTTTTTTGCTTTGCCATATTCCTAAGGCTGTTGGGCCTAAGGTTGTTTCTAGATAAGAAAACATATCCATGCTTTCTTTTTTGTTGGTTTCCCACATTCTTACTACTGTTTGTTCCCATATGAGAACTTCATCTACCCATAACTGAGGTTTTTGTTGTTCTAATAATAGCATACTACCACTAAAATTTTTTCCTATATGTAGCCTATTTCCTGTTCCTTTGTAACTTGACTCTTGTTGGTAGCCTGTGACTGGTTTAGTCCATGGTTCTCTACCCATATTTTCATATGAATTGTCTCCTACTACTTCAGTATATTGTCTTTTGGGTTATTTTAGTTCAGGGTTCATGAGGTTACTTTCAAGATTATGTTTATAGAAATCCGAGATCATTGTGTCTCCTTTGACTATACTTTTTACTAACGGTAAATTAAAATCTTCGAGTAATTTATTATAACTTTGTTCATATGTCATACTTAGTGTAGTCATACATTCTACTATCATGTCGTCTACTTCTTCCTGTATATTTAGTTCTGTAAATTTTCTATTTGTTATTTGTTCATATGATTTGTTTGTTTCTTCTGTTTTAAAAATTGTATTTGTCTCTTGTAACATCCCAAATAATGACAAGACAAATAGAAAAGGGAAATAAAGTGGGCTTGGCCAAAATTTCGGCCCATGGGCCGAAAAGAAAAGGGGGAAACCCCATTACAAAACAGCAGCTTCAACCCAAACCCCTCTCATTTCATCTTCCTGCGCAAGAATACTAGAGAGAGAGAGAGAGAGCGATCGGCTTGTGAAGAAAACCGCAAGGAGAAGACTCAAGGGCTCGGGAATCATCCGACTCCACCATTTCAACGCATAGCAACAGAAATCGGGCCTGTTGAGGTAAGCATCGCCTCTGATTATGAGTCTTTGCATGTCTCGGGTTTAAATCAAATAAAGATACGATTTTTGCATACGAAACTTGAAACAAATCACGTATTTGAACTCAAGAACGATAAAGGAAGGTGTTTAACGTAAAATGCTCAAGGTTTAATCGATTGGAAATAAGTTGGCTGGAGCAAGGTTCTGGTCAGGGAAGATGCAGACCCATGACTCGAAACTATAGTTTCGATACATACAGACCCGTCGAAACTACTCTAGTTTCGATAGTCATGTTTGACTCGAAACTATCTAGTTTCGATAGCAGCCAATGACTCGAAACTACCATAGTTTCGATAGGAACTCAGGACTCGAAACTACCTAGTTTCGAGTGTCACCTTGAACCTAAACTAAGATTTTTCATAAGTTAATGACTCGAAACTACCATAGTTTCGATAGGATCTCATGACTCGAAACTACCTAGTTTCGATAGAAGGATTATGACTCGAAACTACCTAGTTTCGAGTGTAAGACCATAGCTCGAAACTACCATAGTTTTGATGCGACCCACCTCCCGAAACTACTGAGTTCAAGCATAGTAATGTCTAGTGTCATCTAGGAGCACCATCTTATGTGTATGACTTTATTATACAGATCGTGAGTGACATTAGTGAAGCCCAGTAGCCAGCTTAGTGTATTACAGAAACTACTCATCAGGTGAGTTCTATGTGCCCCTTCTATGTTATGTGCAAATGTTTTCAAATGTTTTGGGGCTGAGATGTATACACTAAGTGAATAAATGTTATGAATGTCAATGTGATCATATGTGTTATACAAGTATATATATATATACCTATACATGAAAGAGAAATTATGAATAAAGAATGAAAAGTATGATTATCAATAATGAATGAAAGTATAACACAATATGAAAGAATGAAATCCTGCTTTATATCCATGTATATATTGCTTGCCAAGTACAGAAAATGTTATGGACGCTTCGATGATAACGGCTACTTCGGTAGACGGACGACCATGTGACTATTTTATAACCGGGACAAGTGCGCTCCTTCATCGGCTAGGACGTACGAATGCCATTAATGGACGGTCGAAGCAATTGGCATATTATAGTAGAACGGTTGTATAAATAATAGTCGCATGGGAAACGGATGCCTTAGGGCAGACGGGCGAATATGACGGACTACGACGGTAGTACGGTTAAGACGGACGGCCGAAGGTTTGCCGGACGGTATAGCATAACAGATGGCCGAAGGTTTGCCGGATGTTGTGGAGGACGGACTACGACGGTAGGACGGGCGTATGTCTTCGTGACTTACGCATAAATGAATGCGGGTTGATCACCCTTATATAGTATGACCCATGAAATTAAAGAAAGAAAGAAAAGAAAGAAAAGGATGAATGCATATATATATATGAAATCACAAAAATACAGAAAAGAAAGATGAAAAGAAAGACAAAAGTTATGAATACATATTTATATGAATGACTATACAGTAATGCATACTTATAAAGTAAAGAATAGAATGTTTATATCAAATTGCATTAAACTAGAACTCACCAGCGTTAGCTGACTTTTAGTATACATTTCAGGTAAAGGAAGAAAAGGTCGTGCGATGGCGTGAGGGTTACCCGGCACAAGACTGACATCCCACTTTTGTTTGTTAAGACAATGTTGTGTTTTTAATTGTTAAGACTTCCGCTGTTATGAAATGTAATTGAATGATGAATGTTTTAAATTCAAGTTCAGTATTTATGGCTATGTTTATGAGTAAATCCAACAAGTGAGGTCACCCGGGAAAGGGGCCTTACAAGTTGGTATCAGAGCAATAGTTTGAGAGATTCAGACATCCCTAAATGTCTGAACTCAAACTGATTATGGGACCAACGCACGGATGTCAGTCTGGGTAGCCAACGCCAACGCTAGCACGGTAAGTAAGTCATAAAGTAAATGCTCCTGCATAAGAATAGATACCTTAACTTAGAACAAATAGATGTTAATGCCACGACTGATTTGAAGAGTTTTGAACCCGAAAAGCAATGTAAATTAGTAATCGCAAACCGGTCACTGTAATTAAGAATTTACCTTGCTCGTACTGTTCCAAACTATGATCTGAAGAAATGACATTGATGTATTCCCTTTTCATATCAGAAATTTCTAGAAAACTATGGCAAGTAGAGGAAGAACTGCACGCCAAGGCGGCCATACGGGCCGAGTAGGTAGACCGCCAATGAACCAAAGACAAGAGAAAGAAGAAAGCATGCACGTGAAATACACCGAGAGAGTGCATGACACTAATATGACCCCACCGGGAGGTGACAATGAAGGGGCACTACGATTGGAACCCGAACTTAGGGATGCTATTGCCCGTGAGGTTGTACTGACACTAAAGAGCATATTGCATGGTCTATTACCTGAGACACATAAAAGGAAAAGGGAAAACGCGTCTAAAGGAACTGGAAAGGGGAACTATATAGCTGAGGCTAAAAAGCCAAGAACTGAAAAATACGAAGCTTGTAAGAAATGTTTGAGGAAACACCAAGGCGTGTGCCTAGTTGATTCCACCGTCTGTTATAGGTGTGGGAAGGCGGGGCACTATTCTCGCGAATGTTTAAGAGACACTAAATGCCAAGGTTGTGGACTATTTGGACACCTAACCAAGAATTGCAAGAGAACTAGACAATCTGGTTTGGGAAAAGAAAAGGAACAACAGAAGGCGAGGACTAGAGGCTACGCCCTGACTGAAGAGGAAGCAAGGGGAAACCCTGATGTTGTGTCAGGTACATCCCTAGTTAATAACGAACATGCTGCTATTTTATTTGACTCGGGTGCTAGTAAAAGCTTTATATCAAATGCCTTTAGTCGAAAACTGAATTGCACTATCAACACAGTAGTAAAGGCCTTTAGTGTACAAACTGCCGTTGGTAAAAATTCGGCAGTATTCCAAGTAACAGAGGATTGCATAATAGAAATAGAGGGTCATAAATTTCCTTCTAGATTATTCCTTCTCACCTTAGGAGGATTCGATATAGTATTGGGTATGGATTGGCTAGCTGCCAACGAAGCTCAAATCATATGTAAACGTAAGAGGATACACCTCAAAGGTCCTAGCGGCAGTCCAATTACGGTTTATGGGGATTGGAATTGCACAATGCCGAACGTCATCTCGATGATTAAGGCTGAAAGTTACATGAGGCGCGGCTGCGAAGCTTATCTGGCATATGTTATAGATGATAGAATGAAAACGAAAGAACTCAAGAATGTACCCGTGGTGTGCAATTTTCCGGAAGTATTCCCTGAGGATCTACCTGGGTTGCCACCCGATCGGGAAATAGAATTTCAGATTGATTTACTGCCAGGAGCTGAGCCCGTTGCCAAAGCCCCCTACCGATTGGCTCCGTCAGTAATGAAGGAATTGATGTCCCAACTAGAGGAACTAACCGAGAAAGGATTTATTAGGCCGAGCATCTCACCATGGGGCGCTCCGGTACTATTTGTAAAGAAGAAGGACGGCAGTATGCGCATGTGTATCGACTACCGCGAATTGAACAAGAGAACAGTAAAGAACAAATACCCACTGCCTAGAATAGACGACCTTTTTGATCAACTGCAAGGTGCGAGTTGGTTCTCAAAGATCGATCTTAGGTCGGGTTACCATCAGTTGAAAGTAAGAGAAGAAGACGTTCCAAAGACCGCATTTCGCACGCGTTATGGGCATTATGAATTTCTTGTGATGTCCTTCGGACTAACCAACGCACCAGCAGCATTTATGGATTTAATGAACAGAGTATGCCGACCCATGTTGGATCGATCAGTAATAGTTTTTATAGATGACATCCTCATATATTCAAAGAATGAAGGTGATCACCACTGTCACCTAAGAGAAGTATTGGAGGTGCTAAAGCAGGAAAAGTTGTACGCAAAATTCTCCAAATGCGCGTTCTGGCTTAGGGAAGTCCAATTCCTAGGTCATGTAATAAACCCAAACGACATCATGGTGGATCCTGCAAAGATCGAGACAGTAAAGGAATGGAACATCCCAAAGACACCAACAGAGATACGAAGCTTTCTAGGGTTGGCAGGCTACTATCGAAGGTTCATCCAAGATTTCTCAAGAATTGCCTCGCCGCTAACCAAACTGACACGGAAGGAAGTAAAGTATGAATGGGGTCCAACCCAAAACAACGCGTTTGAGGAACTTAAGACACGATTAACTCAAGCTCCAGTATTAACACTACCTGAGGGAAATGAAGACTTAGTAGTCTACTCTGACGCTTCAGGGCAAGGTTTAGGGTGCGTACTCATGCAACGAGGAAAGGTAATTGCTTATGCATCGCGGCAACTAAAGGTTCATGAAGTTAACTACCCAACACATGATCTAGAATTAGCAGCAGTAGTTTTCGCGTTGAAAATATGGAGACACTACTTGTATGGAGTTAAATGCACCATCTACTCCGATCACAAAAGCTTGAAATACTTTTTCGAACAAAAGGAACTAAACATGAGGCAAAGAAGATGGTTAGAGCTACTGAAAGACTATGACTGTGAGATATTGTACCATCCAGGCAAGGCAAACGTAGTGGCTGACGCTTTAAGTAGAAAGGAAGAATCGGCACCTATCCGGATCAAAGCGTGTCAGTTAATTATAACGCCAGACTTAATGGGTGAAATATCAAAGGCACAAGATGAAGCATTGTTAGAAAGAAATGTGAAACGGGAAAGAATAGTAGGACAACAAGGGAACTTAGATGCGAATGCATACGGAGTACGAACTAGGTTTGGCCGGATGTGGATACCTAAGATTGGTGAGCTTAGAGCCAAAATACTCGATGAGGCCCATAAGTCTCGCTATTCTATCCACCCCGGGACAAACAAAATGTATCAAGACTTGAAGAAAGAATACTGGTGGCCTGGCATGAAGAATGATGTGACAGAATACGTGAGCAAGTGCCTAACGTGTTCTCTAGTTAAGGCCGAGCACCAGAAACCATGCGGTAAAATGCAACCTTTACCAATACCGGAATGGAAGTGGGAAGAGATCACAATGGACTTCATTACCAAGCTACCGCGAACAGCTAAAGGCAATGATACCATTTGGGTGATCGTCGACCGCTTGACAAAGAGTGCTCACTTCTTGCCAATACGAGAAACTTCTTCTTCTGAAAAGCTAGCAGAAGTATTTATCAAGGAAATTGTGAGCAGACATGGTATGCCGCTGTCGATTGTGTCTGACAGGGATACTAGATTCACGTCAAGGTTTTGGAAGAAATTCAATGAAGCAATGGGCACTAGACTGAACATCAGCACCGCTTACCACCCCCAAACCGATGGACAATCGGAAAGGACCATTCAGACCTTGGAGGACATGCTCCGGGCCTGTATCATTGACTTCGGTGGGAGTTGGGACAGCCATCTACCATTGGCAGAATTTTCATATAACAACAGCTATCACTCGACTATTGGCATGCCGCAAAAGACAGAAGGATTTTGCAAGTCTCGAAGTGGTCAAAGCTACTTCCGAGAAATTTGATCAAATCAAGGCTCGTATGAAAGCCGCAAAAGACAGACAGAAATCATACGCGGATAAGAGAATGAGGGATTTAGAGTTTCAAGTAGGGGACATGGTACTGTTGAAAGTATCACCGTGGAAAGGAATCATTCGGTTCAGAAAGCGTGGCAAACTAAGTCCAAGGTTTGTCGTACCTTTCAAGATTGTAGCAAGAGTGGGTCAAGTTGCTTACAGACTCGACCTACCCGTCGAGCTTAGTGGAATACACCCTACGTTCCACGTGTCGCACTTACGCAAGTGCCTAGCTGACGACACAGCTCACATACCTTACGACGAGATCGAAGTGGATAACAGTCTAAATTATGTAGAGGAACCAATAGCCATTCTTGACCGAGCTGAGAAACGATTACGCAATAAGTCGATTCCTTTAGTCAAAATACAATGGAAACACAGAAAGGGGTCCGAGGCTACTTGGGAGAAAGAAGACGAGATGAAGGAACTGTATCCCCAGTTGTTTAACGTGTAACAGGTTTCGAGGACGAAACCTCATTAAGGAGGGTAGACTTGTAACATCCCAAATAATGACAAGACAAATAGAAAAGGGAAATAAAGTGGGCTTGGCCAAAATTTCGGCCCATGGGCCGAAAAGAAAAGGGGGAAACCCCATTACAAAACAGCAGCTTCAACCCAAACCCCTCTCATTTCATCTTCCTGCGCAAGAATACTAGAGAGAGAGAGAGAGAGCGATCGGCTTGTGAAGAAAACCGCAAGGAGAAGACTCAAGGGCTCGGGAATCATCCGACTCCACCATTTCAACGCATAGCAACAGAAATCGGGCCTGTTGAGGTAAGCATCGCCTCTGATTATGAGTCTTTGCATGTCTCGGGTTTAAATCAAATAAAGATACGATTTTTGCATACGAAACTTGAAACAAATCACATATTTGAACTCAAGAACGATAAAGGAAGGTGTTTAACGTAAAATGCTCAAGGTTTAATCGATTGGAAATAAGTTGGCTGGAGCAAGGTTCTGGTCAGGGAAGATGCAGACCCATGACTCGAAACTATAGTTTCGATACATACAGACCCGTCGAAACTACTCTAGTTTCGATAGTCATGTTTGACTCGAAACTATCTAGTTTCGATAGCAGCCAATGACTCGAAACTACCATAGTTTCGATAGGAACTCAGGACTCGAAACTACCTAGTTTCGAGTGTCACCTTGAACCTAAACTAAGATTTTTCATAAGTTAATGACTCGAAACTACCATAGTTTCGATAGGATCTCATGACTCGAAACTACCTAGTTTCGATAGAAGGATTATGACTCGAAACTACCTAGTTTCGAGTGTAAGACCATAGCTCGAAACTACCATAGTTTTGATGCGACCCACCTCCCGAAACTACTGAGTTCAAGCATAGTAATGTCTAGTGTCATCTAGGAGCACCATCTTATGTGTATGACTTTATTATACAGATCGTGAGTGACATTAGTGAAGCCCAGTAGCCAGCTTAGTGTATTACAGAAACTACTCATCAGGTGAGTTCTATGTGCCCCTTCTATGTTATGGGCAAATGTTTTCAAATGTTTTGGGGCTGAGATGTATACACTAAGTGAATAAATGTTATGAATGTCAATGTGATCATATGTGTTATACAAGTATATATATATATACCTATACATGAAAGAGAAATTATGAATAAAGAATGAAAAGCATGATTATCAAGAATGAATGAAAGTATAACACAATATGAAAGAATGAAATCCTGCTTTATATCCATGTATATATTGCTTGCCAAGTACAGAAAATGTTATGGACGCTTCGATGATAACGGCTACTTCGGTAGACGGACGACCATGTGACTATTTTATAACCGGGACAAGTGCGCTCCTTCATCGGCTAGGACGTACGAATGCCATTAATGGACGGTCGAAGCAATTGGCATATTATAGTAGAACGGTTGTATAAATAATAGTCGCATGGGAAACGGATGCCTTAGGGCAGACGGGCGAATATGACGGACTACGACGGTAGTACGGTTAAGACGGACGGCCGAAGGTTTGCCGGACGGTATAGCATAACAGATGGCCGAAGGTTTGCCGGATGTTGTGGAGGACGGACTACGACGGTAGGACGGGCGTATGTCTTCGTGACTTACGCATAAATGAATGCGGGTTGATCACCCTTATATAGTATGACCCATGAAATTAAAGAAAGAAAGAAAAGAAAGAAAAGGATGAATGCATATATATATATGAAATCACAAAAATACAGAAAAGAAAGATGAAAAGAAAGACAAAAGTTATGAATACGTATTTATATGAATGACTATACAGTAATGCATACTTATAAAGTAAAGAATAGAATGTTTATATCAAATTGCATTAAACTAGAACTCACCAGCGTTAGCTGACTTTTAGTATACATTTCAGGTAAAGGAAGAAAAGGTCGTGCGATGGCGTGAGGGTTACCCGGCACAAGACTGACATCCCACTTTTGTTTGTTAAGACAATGTTGTGTTTTTAATTGTTAAGACTTCCGCTGTTATGAAATGTAATTGAATGATGAATGTTTTAAATTCAAGTTCAGTATTTATGACTATGTTTATGAGTAAATCCAACAAGTGAGGTCACCCGGGAAAGGGGCCTTACATCTCTTCTGTTGAATGATCTAGTAGACTATCATCTATGTCTATGTCTATATTTTCTTGTTCAAATTTTGTGAATTCTGAATTTATATATTCATCATCACTTTCTTCATTTTCTGTATCGTATATAGGTTGTCCGTATTCAGATTCGTTATCTGATTCAATATTCATAAAGTTATATTGTGGTTGTTCTGGTGGTTCTGATGGCTATCCTTCAGAATAACTACTATTTTCTTCGTATCTATTGCTTTCTTGTTTAAAATCTGTAAATCTTAAGCTTTGTATACCATCTATTCCTTCATATATATGACTTCTTTTAGGTACTAATGTTGAACTTTCTGTTTCTGTTAAATCGTTTATCTGCCATTCTAATCCTGCTAATTCTTCAAGATCAATTTTTACTGGTTCTATCATTTGTATAGATTTTGACGCGACTGTATTTACTATTCCTTTTATATTTACTTTGTATTTCATACCTGACCTATTGCTAGCTTTTCCTAAGACTCCTATACTTATTACTATGTTGTTTCCTTCATAGTTTTCGTATCCTTTTGTTTGTAGGGCTATTTTTAGTTTTTGTAAATCTTTTATGTCTTTTAATATTCTAGGTGTACAATAAAAAATGGCTGTATTTTGACTTAAATCTATTTCCATCCCTGAAATTATTGCTTTTTTCATATCTGTTTTCCAACTTTTATCTAATATTAAAGCTAGAAGTTTAGTTCCTAGGTTTTTTCTTCCTAGGGCTTTGATTCCTACGACTATAAGTCCTGTGTGTATAAACTGTTTTCCTGATTGTTTAATTTTTTGAATAGTTTCTGGTGAGAATAAATCTATTTCTACCATTTTATCTATTACTTGTAAACTTTCTTCTCTACTACTTTGTATTAACGTTGTATTAACATTTAACCTTCCTGTCTGATATAAAATTTTAGGATTTAAGATGTCTAGTTGGTGTTGGTTGTATAAGTCTATGTTTTTGTCTAGGTATATTTCTTCTTCTATTTGTATTGATTGTTGTGTACTTCTAGAGGATGATCCTTTCTTTAATTTTTTTTTTTAACTATGGGGTATAGTATGAAGAACTGAAGAAATTTAAATAAGGGTTTTTCTAAAGAAATCAGAGAGAGAGAGATTTTAACCTTCCATAAGAACGAAATTCTTATTGATTCTTGATAAATTTCGGTGTCTTTACAACTGAATTCTTCGTGCCTTTAAATAGGCAGGAGTCTAAGCTATCAAACAAAACAAAAAAGAGCGCACCAAGCGCACTAACTATCAATCGTACAAAGATAAAATAAAATATTGACAGCGCATATGGCGCACTAAGATTACATTATCTGCTAAAGAAAAAACGACAGAAACTTTTAGTGCTGTCGGCATAGTGGGCAGTCGGTAGAATTATTTGATCTTGATGTCATTGCATACGTTTGTGTATCCTTTGATGTCATTGCTTACGTCTTCTTTTGTCTTTTTTAGAAATCTCTGTGTGTATCTGGAATGGTGTCTATTTCACTGAAGTCGTCTGGATTCAGGTAATAATCTTCTTGGTCCAGAATATGATTCAACTGGAGAGATTCTCCTTCTCCAATGAATGGCAAAAGCATGTTCCAGTTTTTAAGACTCCATATTTGTAAATAATGACCTTCGGCGAGTAAATGGTAGCAATCCCAATGGAAGTTAGAAGGTAGGTTTGGAGTTTTTTGGTGTAGAGAGATGAAGTGTTTTGTGTCTTTTTGTTTATCTTTTGTGATGAGGCTGGCAAGATTGTCAACCCAGTAAAGCTTTGAGAACTGTATCTCGGTTTGAACTGCTAGGTGTTTAAGGTATTCTTTGCCAGAGGATTTATGGCTGATGAAAATTCTTTTTCTGGCTGGTTTGTAGGTATGATCGTTTGCAAATAGAAAAGAAGAAAAAACTTTGCAACTGATATGAGGAGGGAGGGGCATTGTGTGTAGATATATTTCCTGTAGCTAAGACGAATTTTTCTCCAAAGAGGTTTATAATACTTTCTGTTTTAGGATTTAATTCTAGTTCTATGTAGTCGATCATGCCATTATGGTAGAACTGTAAGATAAGATCATTTGGCATATCTGTATCTTTTAGGTTTATTTGGAGGAGGAGTAAGCAGGTTCCGTCTCCATCTTCATCTGTTCTTTCGATGACTGTTATCCCTTTATACTTTTCTTCGTTTAAGGCAATGGACATTAGTCGGAGCTGTAAATCATACAACACCATTGGGAATTCTGTGTTTATTTTCTTAGAAACAATCTGTTCAAATTCTGGGAATTGATCAAACACTGTTTGAAGACAAGTCTTCCACGGTGTGTCTAGCATTCTTGCTTTAAAGGAGTCATAGCTTCTGTAGCTATTTTCTTTTTTGTCTATTCTATCTAAAAGCAACATGTTTTTAGCTTCAAGTATTTCTACTTTCTGATTTAGCTTTCTGTATTCAATATGATTTTGAATCGACTGTGTATTCTTTCCCTGCTGTATAAGCTGTTTTTGCAGATTAGCTATAGTTTCTTCTTGAGTCTTTATTATCTGTTCTTGACTCGTCTTTATAACTTGTGAAAAAATTTGAACCTCTTCAGGTTCAATGAAGAAACTGTCTATACCAAAATGGTTTCTAGCTGTGTCTAATGCTTCAGAGAAGCTGTAGTATCCTTTATAAATAGGGCCGGGACACTGTATATACTTTGCCACTGTTTCCCATTTATTAAAAATACCAATTTTTGTTCCTCGAAAGATTATATAATGTGTAAATTTTTGAGGAAGCTGGACTTGTTTTTCAGGGCATTTCACTCCCTGTTCGCTAAAGTAAATACTTAGCGCATTTAAAACCTGAACTTTAAAAGAGGACGCGTGTGGCATGGTTTGTATATGCCACAAGTTGTCTAGTAGACACTGCTGTTTATCTGTGAGTTTTATTCCGGGATTGAGATGGAATTTCATGTGTGTGTCATTGTAGGCTTGCAGGTCATATGTACCAAAAGAGAATATAGGGGGATTGTGTGGAGAAGTGGGTTTTTGGGCTTGTTTTTCGATTTGTTTATGGGCCTGTTTTTTGTATATCATGTTTTGGATGAAGGTGTTTGGGCTTTGAGAAGTCTGTGTGTTTTGGGAAGCTTGCGTAAGGAAGTAAGGGGGAGTTGTCTAGTACTTTGTAGAATTGGAGGTAAAAGGGCCGTCTGTCTAGAACTGTGTATTTTTTCGGCCATGATGGATTGACTGAGCAGTTTTTCTGTTTCTTCTTCGTCGTTAGACGAGATGCTCATGGGGGATCCAACTTTAAAACTTCCGCTGTAATAAGAACAAATCTTTTCTTCTTTTTTATAACTATGTACGTTTGGTTTGCAAATGAGGACTGCTCCCCATCCGTCTTTGCATCCATCAACTTCTATAATAATGTAATCTGTTATAAGTGGTAATTCTAAGGGTTTAATCTCTTTGACCTTTTCTCTAATCTTTTTTATCAGAATCACATCTTCATTATTAAAATGTCTTTGTCCGTTTTTAGTGGTTTTACTGTATAATGGTCCAACTAATTTTAAAGATTTGGGATAAACTTTCTAGCATAGTTTACTAGGCCTAAAAAAGCTTGAATTTGTTTTAAATTTGTAAGTTTTTCTGGAAAATCAAGAATTTTTGTAGAAATATGAGGTTGTAACTCAATTTTTCCGTTGCCAATTTCTAATCCTAAAAAAGAGATTTTTCTTTTAAATAATTCCATTTTTCTTTTAGATACTACTATGTCATTCTTTTTTATTTCTTCAAATACTTGTTGTAAATGTTTTTCATGTTCTTGAACAGTTTCGCTTGCTACTAGTATATCATCGATATAGACTAGGCAAAATTTGTATTTGAGAAATATACTGTCCATAAATCTTTGAAAAATTGAAGGGGCGTTCTTTAGCCCGAAGCTAAGAACATTCCATTCATATAGGCCTTCAGAACATGTGAAGGCTGTCCATTTTTTAAAGTCTTCATCCAAATGTAATTGATTAAAACCTGATTTTAAATCAAATTTAGAAAATACTTTGTTGTTTTGTATTAACTGGATTAGACTATCTTTGTTAGGAATATTATAGCCATCGTCTTCTGTGTTATCATTTAATCTTTTATAATTGTAAACTATTCTAGCTTTTCCTCTTTTTATTTCACTATGATTTTTAACTATGAAAGTCGATGATCTGTGAGGACTTTCAGACTTCCTAATTAGTCCTTGTTTAGTCATTTCGAGAATTTGTGTTCTAAATTCTTCTTTGTCTAGGGGACTATATTCTATGTTTTTGTTTCTTATTGTTATGTCTGGGTTTTTTATTTTAAATTTACAGACATACTTGACTTTAGAGTTTGTAATATTTTCTCCTATTAATCCTAGTCTTTCTAGGTGTAGGATTATGGGGTGATTTATACTTTTTGTTATATCTTTCCCTTTTTCTAATTCATGGTTTATAAAGTTGGTAAGTAATTGCAGAGATCCATTTTCTGCAACATTTTGTCTTTTATTTTTGTTTAGAAATTCCAAGCTTTCTTTTTCTCCTTTTTTGTGAGCAATTTCATTCATGCTTTTATATCTAAAGGTTGGGAAACTGTAAATTTGTTTACTAATAGTTATGAAATTTCTTGTTATAGTAATTGCACCATTTAATCCTAGTATAAAGTTTAATCCTAAGACAAAATCTCTGGATTTAATGTGTTGTGGATTTATATTTATTTGTGGTATATCATATTTTGTGCTGTAATTTCCTGCAAAATCTAGGAATTGTATTCCTATTGGTTCTAGGTAATGTGTTATGTTTATTAATATGTCTTCTACAGTTCTTGTCATTAATTTATATGTCAATGGTTTATGAAATTTTTCATGTGTCAAACTGTGTGATATTACACTTTTAGTTGCTCCTGTATCTACTAGAGCTGTTAAGTCTATTGGTGTGTTATTATCAAGCCATAATCTACACTGTATGTTTATCATATTCATAGATCCATTAGTTTGTATAAGGGTTTGGTCATTAGTTTGTATGGGATTTTGTTCTGGTTCTGTGGCCATGCTATTTAGTTCTGTAAGTACTACTGCTTGTTTTTTCTTTTCCATTAAATCTTCAAGTCTAGCGACTTTGTTACCCATAATTTCTATTTTTAATTTATTGACTTCTATGGCTAGTTCTAGTTTTTCTATTTTTTCATCGTATTAATTTATATTCTTATTTATATTTTGACTGGTACTTGGTGTTTCTATACTGTAGACATCATTTAAACAAATATGACATATTTCTTTAAAGCATATGTTACATTGAGATCTTTTTTCTATGCTTGGGTAGTATTCACAAATATAACATTTAATATAATTGTTTCCTTTTTTAAGTTTCCAATTATGTTTACATTCTTCTGGATTTGTATATGTATATGAGATTTTTGTTATTGGTTTTTCTTCTTCGCTATATATGATGTATATTGATTCATTATCTGTGTGATCTGTATCTAAGGCTTCTATTTCTTAGTCGTTAATTTGCTCTACTAGATTACTCCTTTCTATATTTTTATTCCTATTTGGGCATTTGTTAGCCAAATGCTCTGTATCTCCACATATAAAACATTTACACGTCCTTGTATGAGGTTTTCTAACGTATTTATTATGATATTTTTTATATGGTTTGCATTCATTTTTATATGTAGTACTTTTTCTAATTTTCTTTTTCTTATCATAATATCCATATGCTTGTGGAGTATAAATAGCTGTTTTGCAAAATGCAAAAGCATTTCTTTTTAACTGTTCTTGTAATGCAACTTCTTTGCATTTTTCTTCTAGAATACTAAATGTAAAGGTTATTCTAGGTCCTATTCCTAAGTTTTCTATATTTCTATACTGTAATTTCCAGGCTTCATGTATAGTTTTTCCTAAATCTCCTGGTAATTTTATAAAATATTTGTCACATAGGTTATCGTCCATAGCTTGTCCTGTTTGTGCTAATAACCTTGTGAAATCTAGTGTAAATTCATTTATGTATTTCATATCAGCTATACTTAGTTGTTCTAGATTTCTAATGGCTGTATCTTGTAGTAGACTGTTATTTTTTGCCGGGTCTACTCCTAAAATAAGAACTCTTATTTGAGATGTAAAATTATAAGGATTGTCTCCTATGGCTTTTAGTCTGTTTATTTGGTCTGGACTGTGGGCTTTTTTGCTTTGCCATATTCCTAAGGCTGTTGGGCCTAAGGTTGTTTCTAGATAAGAAAACATATCCATGCTTTCTTTTTTGTTGGTTTCCCACATTCTTACTACTGTTTGTTCCCATATGAGAACTTCATCTACCCATAACTGAGGTTTTTGTTGTTCTAATAATAGCATACTACCGCTAAAATTTTTTCCTATAGGTAGCCTATTTCCTATTCCTTTGTAACTTGACTCTTGTTGGTAGCGTGTGACTGGTTTAGTCCATGGTTCTCTACCCATATTTTCATATGAATTGTCTCCTACTACTTCAGTATATTGTCTTTTGGGTTGTTTTAGTTCAGGGTTCTTGAGGTTACTTTCAAGATTATGTTTATAGAAATCCGAGATCATGGTGTCTCCTTTGACTATACTTTTTACTAACGGTAAAATAAAATCTTCGAGTAATTTATTATAACTTTGTTCATATGTCATACTTAGTGTAGTCATACATTCTACTATCATGTCGTCTACTTCTTCCTGTATATTTAGTTCTGTAAATTTTCTATTTGTTATTTGTTCATATGATTTGTTTGTTTCTTCTGTTTTAAAAATTGTATTTGTCTCTTCTATTGAATGATCTAGTAGACTATAATCTATGTCTGTGTCTATATTTTCTTGTTCAAATTTTGTGAATTCTGAATTTATATATTCATCATCACTTTCTTCATTTTCTGTATCGTATATAGGTTGTCCGTATTCAGATTCGTTATCTGATTCAATATTCATAAAGTTATATTGTGGTTGTTCTGGTGGTTCTGATGGCTGTCCTTCAGAATAACTACTACTTTCTTCGTATCTATTGCTTTCTTGTTTAAAATCTGTAAATCTTAAGCTTTGTATACCATCTATTGCTTCATATATATGACTTCTTTTAGGTACTAATGTTGAACTTTCTGTTTCTGTTAAATCGTTTATCTGCCATTCTAATCCTGCTAATTCTTCAGGATCAATTTTTACTGGTTCTATCATTTGTATAGATTTTGACGCGACTGTATTTACTATTCCTTCTATATTTACTTTGTATTTCATACCTGACCTATTGCTAGCTTTTCCTAAGACTCCTATACTTATTACTATGTTGTTTCCTTCATAGTTTTCGTATCCTTTTGTTTGTAGGGCTATTTTTAGTTTTTGTAAATCTTTTATGTCTTTTAATATTCCAGATGTACAATAAAAAAGGGCTGTATTTTGACTTAAATCTATTTCCATCCCTGAAATTATTGCTTTTTTCATATCTATTTTCCAACTTTTATCTAATATTAAAGCTAGAAGTTTAGTTCCTAGGTTTTTCTTCCTAGGGCTTTGATTCCTACGACTATAAGTCCTGTGTGTATAAACTGTTTTCCTGATTGTTTAATTTTTTGAATAGTTTCTGGTGAGAATAAATCTATTTCTACCATTTTATCTATTACTCGTAAACTTTCTTCTCTATTACTTTGTATTAACGTTGTATTAACATTTAACCTTCCTGTCTGATATAAAATTCTAGGATTTAAGATGTCTGGTTGGTGTTGGTTGTATAAGTCTATGTTTTTGTCTAGGTCTATTTCTTCTTCTATCTGTATTGATTGTTGTGTACTTCTAGAGGATGATCATTTCTTTAAAATTCTGTTTAAAAAGGTGTCAGATGTAATAACATCTCTTATGTTACTAGTAGATTTTCTAGATCCTTGGACTATTTGTTTATTCATTATTGTTAGGTTTCCAATGTTTATATGGTTTTGGCTTTTTATCACTTATATGTATTGTATTTAACTTATTTATAAGTTGATCTATTTCGTTAAAACCTTTTCCTTCTTATAGTGTATGTTTATTTTTGTTAATATTTTTTAATTCTAGTAAAATTTGATTATTCTGTTCTCTTATATATTCTAAATTGTCTGTGAATTTTTTAACTTCTTCTGTTTCTTTATTTATTAAACGTATAATTTTTTCAAAAAAGTATTTATTGTCTACTGATTCTTTTTGTAGACTGAAACCCAAATTTATTATAAGGTCTGTGATACTATTTAGATGTGTATTATCTGTATGAAGACTATGCGTATGAAGTTCTTTAAACCTACAGATATGACTATAATAACTACTATTTATATTTTTATGATCGCTTTTGTCTGAAAATTCTAGATTTAAGAATTCTAGTTTTTTGAAAGTTCTGGAGGATTCAATAATTATTTAAAAATCCGATTTCTTTAGTGAACACCTTGCTTTTTAAACTTCTTCTCATAATATTTTTCTATACCCCGATTTTTCATAAAAGTAAAAAAAATCATTTATTAAACATACGAGTTTATAAAAACCTTTGATAACTTTTTCTAAATTAGTAAATCAAAGTAAGTTTTTTCCCTAATCTTCACCTAAGCGGGTTTCCTAATGAATAGGACTTAAGCATACCAAGCTGCCTGATATGGACCTGTCTTAGTCTTTTAGATATTAGGAAAGCCTTTGCTCTGATACCAATTAAGGTTGGGTACCAGAGTTTTTTTTTTTCTACACACTTGCAAAAAGTAAAACATAAACACATACTTGTAAAAAGTAAGACATAACATAAAGACTTACAATGTATTTGCAGTGGATGGTAGATAATATTTGGAGCGGAGAAGTTGTAGAGTTGCAGCAGAAAGACTTTTTTTTTTTTTTTATCTATGGGGTATAGTATGAAGAACTAAAGAAATTTAAGTAAGGGTTTTTCTAAAGAAATGAGAGAGAGAGATTTTAAGCTTCCATAAGAACGAAATTCTTATTGATTCTTGATAAATTTCGGTGTCTTTACAACTGAATTCTTCGTGCCTTTAAATAGGCAGGAGTCTAAGCTATCAAACAAAACAAAAAAGAGCGCACCAAGCGCACTAACTATCAATCGTACAAAGATAAAATAAAATATTGACAGCGCATATGGCGCACTAAGATTACATTATCTGCTAAAGAAAAAACGATGATCCTTGGACTATTTGTTTATTCATTATTGTTAGGTTTCCAATGTTTATATAGTTTTGGCTTTTTATCACTTATATGCATTGTATTTAACTTATTTATAAGTTGATCTATTTCGTTAGAACCTTTTCCTTCTTCTAGTGTATGTTTATTTTTGTTAATATTTTTTAATTCTAGTAAAATTTGATTATTCTGTTCTCTTATATATTCTAAATTGTCTGTGAATTTTTTAACTTCTTTTGTTTCTTTATTTATTAAACGTATAATTTTTTCAAAAAAGTATTTATTGTCTACTGATTCTTTTTGTAGACTGAAACCCAAATTTATTATAAGGTCTGTGATACTATTTAGATGTGTATTATCTGTATGAAGACTATGCGTATAAAATTCTTTAAACCTACAGATATGACTATAATAACTACTATTTATATTTTTATGATCGTTTTTGTCTGAAAATTCTAGATTTAAGAATTCTAGTTTTTTGAAAGTTCTGGAGGATTCAATAATTATTTAAAAATCCGATTTCTTTAGTGAACACCTTGCTTTTTAAACTTTTTCTCATAATATTTTTCTATATCCCGATTTTTCATAAAAGTAAAAAAAATCATTTATTAAACATACGAGTTTATAAAAACCTTTGATAACTTTTTCTAAATTAGTAAATCAAAGCAAGTTTTTTCCCTAATCTTCACCTAAGCGGGTTTCCACATGAATAGGACTTAAGCATACCAAGCTGCCTGATATGGACCTGTCTTAGTCTTTTAGATATTAGGAAAGCCTTTGCTCTGATACCAATTAAGGTTTGGGTACCAGAGTTTTTTTAGCGCACCAAGCGCACTAACTATCAATCGTACAAAGATAAAATAAAATATTGACAGCACATATGGCGCACTAAGATTACATTATCTGCTAAAGAAAAAACGACAGAAACTTTTAGTGCTGTCGGCATAGTGGGCTGTCGGCAGAATTATTTGATATTGATGTCATTGCATACGTCTGTGTATCCTTTGATGTCATTGCTTACGTCTTCTTTTGTCTTTTTCAGAAATCTCTGTGTGTATCTGGAATGGTGTCTGTTTCACTGAAGTCGTCTGGATTCAAGTAATAATCTTCTTGGTCCAGAATATGATTCAACTGGAGAGATTCTCCTTCTCCAATGAATGGAAAAAGCATGTTCCAGTTTTTAAGACTCCATATTTGTAAACAATGACCTTCGGCGAGTAAATGGTAGCAATCCCAATGGAAGTTAGAAGGTAGGTTTAAGGTTTGGGTACCGAGTTTTTTTTTTTTTTTTTTTTTAACTATGGGGTATAGTATGAAGAACTGAAGAAATTTAAGTAAGGGTTTTTCTAAAGAAATGAGAGAGAGAGAGAGAGATTTTAAGCTTCCATAAGAACGAAATTCTTATTGATTCTTGATAAATTTCAGTGTCTTTACAACTAAATTCTTCGTGCCTTTAAATAGGCAGGAGTCTAAGCTATCAAACAAAACAAAAAAGAGCGCACCAAGCGCACTAACTATCAATCGTACAAAGATAAAATAAAATATTGACAGCGCATATGGCGCACTAAGATTACATTATCTGCTAAAGAAAAAACGACAGAAACTTTTAGTGCTGTCGGCATAGTGGGCTGTCGGCAGAATTATTTGATCTTGATGTCATTGCATACGTCTGTGTATCCTTTGATGTCATTGCTTACGTCTTCTTTAGTCTTTTTCAGAAATCTCTGTGTATATCTGGAATGGTGTCTGTTTCACTGAAGTCGTCTGGATTCAGGTAATAATCTTCTTGGTCCAGAATATGATTCAACTGGAGAGATTCTCCTTCTCCAATGAATGGCAAAAGCATGTTCCAGTTTTTGAGACTCCATATTTGTAAATAATGACCTTCGGCGAGTAAATGGTAGCAATCCCAATGGAAGTTAGAAGGTAGGTTTGGAGTTTTTTGGTGTAGGGAGATGAAGTGTTTTGTGTCTTTTTGTTTATCTTTTGTGATGAGGCTGGCAAGATTGGCAACCCAGTAAAGCTTTGAGAACTGTATCTCGGTTTGAACTGCTAGGTGTTTAAGGTATTCTTTGCCAGAGGATTTATGGCTGATGAAAATTCTTTTTCTGGCTGGTTTGTAGGTATGATCGTTTGCAAATGGAAAAGAAGAAAAAACTTTGCAACCGATATGAGGAGGGATGGGTATTGTGTGTAGATATATTTCCTATAGCTAAGACGAATTTTTCTCCAAAGAGGTTTATAATACTTTCTGTTTTAGGATTTAATTCTAGTTCTATGTAGTCGATCATGCCATTATGGTAGAACTGTAAGATAAGATCATTTGGCATATCTGTATCTTTTAGGTTTATTTGGAGGAGGAGTAAGCAGGTTCCGTCTCCATCTTCATCTGTTCTTTCGATGACTGTTATCCCTTTATACTTTTCTTCTTTTAAGGCAATGGACATAAGTCGGAGCTGTAAATCATACAACACCATTGGGAATTCTGTGTTTATTTTCTTAGAAACAATCTGTTCAAATTCTGGGAATTGATCAAACATTTTTTGAAGACAAGTCTTCCACGGTGTGTCTAGCATTCTTGCTTTAAAGGAGTCATAGCTTCTGTAGCTATTTTCTTTTTTGTCTTTTCTTTCTAAAAGCAACATGTTTTTAGCTTCAAGTATTTCTACTTTCTGCTTTAGCTTACTGTATTCAATATGATTTTGAATCGACTGTGTATTCTTTCCCTGCTGTATAAGCTGTTTTTGCAGATTAGCTATAGTTTCTTCTTGAGTCTTTATTATCTGTTCTTGACTCGTCTTTATAACTTGTGAAAAAGTTTGAACCTCTTCAGGTTCAATGAAGAAACTGTCTATACCAAAATGGTTTCTAGCTGTGTCTAATGCTTCAGAGAAGCTGTAGTATCCTATATAAATAGGGCCGGGACACTGTATATACTTTGCCACTGTTTCCCATTTATTAAAAATATCAATTTTTGTTCCTCGAAAGATTATATAATGTGTAAATTTTTGAGGAAGCTGGACTTGTTTTTCAGGGCATTTCACTCCCTGTTCGCTAAAGTAAATACTTAGCGTATTTAAAACCTGAACTTTAAAAGAGGACGCGTGTGGCATGGTTTGTATATGCCACAAGTTGTCTAGTAGACACTGCTGTTTATCTGTGAGTTTTATTCCGGGATTGAGACGGAATTTCATGTGTATGTCATTGCAGGCTTGCAGGTCATATGTACCAAAAGAGAATTATAGGGGGATTGTGTGAAGAAGTGGGTTTTTGGGCTTGTTTTTGGATTTGTTTATGGGCCTGTTTTTTGTATATCATGTTTTGGATGAAGGTGTTTGGGCTTTGAGAAGTCTGTGTGTTTTGGGAAGGTTGCGTAAGGAAGTAAGGGGGGAGTTGTCTAGTACTTTGTAGAATTAGAGGTAAAAGGGCCGTCTGTCTAGAACTGTGTATTTTTTCGGCCATGATGGATTGACTGAGCAGTTTTTCTGTTTCTTCTTCGTCGTTAGACGAGATGCTCATGGGGGAAGGGTTTTGTTTATACTGTAATGGTATGATGACCACTTTCTCTTTTCCTTTTACCTTTCTATCTGACAGGGATACTAGATTCACATCCAGATTTTGGAAGAAATTCAACGAAGCGATGGGCACTAGACTGAACATCAGCACCGCTTACCACCCTCAGACCGATGGTCAATCTGAAAGAACCATTCAGACCTTGGAGGACATGCTCCGGGCCTGTATCATTGACTTCGGTGGGAGTTGGGACAACCATCTACCATTGGCAGAATTTTCATATAACAACAGCTATCACTCAACCATTGGCATGCCGCCATTTGAAATGTTGTATGGAAGGAGATGTAGGACCCCAGTTTGTTGGGGGGAAATTGGACAAAAGGACTTCGCAAGTCTCGAAGTGGTCAAAGCTACTTCCGAGAAATTTGATCAAATAAAGGCTCGAATGAAAGCCGCAAAAGATAGACAGAAATCATACGCGGATAAGAGAAGAAGGGATTTGGAGTTTCAAGTAGGGGATATGGTACTATTGAAAGTGTCTCCGTGGAAAGGAATCATTCGATTCAGGAAGCGTGGCAAACTAAGTCCAAGGTTTGTCGGGCCTTTCAAGATTTTAGCGAGAGTGGGTCAAGTTGCTTACAGACTCGACCTACCCGTTGAGCTTAATGGAATACACCCTACGTTCCACGTGTCCCACTTACGCAAGTGCCTAGCTGACGACACAGCTCACATACCTTACGACGAGATCGAAGTGGATAATAGTCTGAATTATGTAGAGGAACCAATAGCCATTCTTGACCGAGCTGAAAAACGACTACGCAATAAGTCGATACCGTTAGTCAAGATACAATGGAAGCACAGAAAAGGGTCAGAAGCTACATGGGAAAAGGAAGACGAGATGAGGGGACTATACCCTAAATTGTTTAACGTATGAACAGTTTCGAGGACGAAACCTCTTTAAGGAGGGTAGACTTGTAACATCCCAAAAATAATAAAACGAATAAACATAACGAGACCAGTGATTTAGTCAGAACATTTAAACAAAAAGAGAGCGGGCCTGGGCCCGGCTTCAATGGGCCGAGGGAAGCCCATTGCACATAAGAGGCAAGGCAGCCCTCTTCCCTGCTCATTTCCCCAACTCACGCAGCTTTTAGAGAGAGAAAGGAGAGCTCGGGTCTAGAGAGAGAAAGTGACGGATCAACTCGGGAATTCAGGAGAACGTTGCTGCTGTTCCCGTGAGCAAAACCTCCGAATCAGAATTACAATCCAGGTAACGATTCGATCACATTATGAGTTTTTGTTCGTTTTGGGAAGTTTCGGGTTTTGGCTAAAAGATAACGATTTTACGGATGAAACTTGAAAGTGAACTTAGGTATAGCATCTAGAATGAAAAACGAACGTTTTGATCAAAGAAAATTTATATATCGACATGATCAGATTCGCATGCAGAACATTCGGATTTTTGGGGAAGGCGATAAGTGCAGACCCATCGAAACTACTTAGTTTCGATATGTGCAGGTCCATCAAAACTACTTAGTTTCGATATGTGCAGACCTATCGAAACTACCCAGTTTTGATATATGCAGACCCAATCGAAACTACTATAGTTTCGATATGAGCCCCCGATCCGAAGCTAAGATAATACATAAGTTACTTATCGAAACTACCTATCGAAACTACCTATCGAAACTACTTATCGAAACTACCAAGTTTCGACATAAGCAGCCTATCGAAACTACCTATCGAAACTACCAAGTTTCGACAGGAACAACCTATCGAAACTACCAAGTTTCGATATAAGCTAATCAATCGAAACTACTAGGTTCAAGCATAGTAATGTCTAGTGTCATCTAGGAGCACTACCTTATGTATATGACTTTATTATACAGATCGTGTGTGACACTAGTGAAGCTCAGTAGCCAGCTAAGTGTATTACAGAAACTACTCATCAGGTGAGTTCTATGTGCCCCCTTCTAAGTTATGTGCAAATGATTTATAAATGTTTTGGGGCTGAAGTGTATACACTAAATGAATAAATGAAATGAATGTCAATGTGATCATACGTGATATATTAAGGTATATGTGTAGATACATATGAATGCGAATAATGAATTACGAACAAAGAACGACACGTATGTTTGCAAAGAATGAATGAATGAATGGTATAACGTAAATAAATGAAACCTTGCTTTATAAATATATATTGCATGCGAAGAATGTAAGTATACGTTATGGACGGAAACGAAGCTAACGACTACTACGGTAGACGGACGACCACTTGACTATTATGCAGCTAGAGAAGGAAGTCTAGAAAGGTAGACTAAATAAAGGCCACTACGGTGGAGTAAGTCGCTAAATCAATATTCGGCTGTATAATTAGTTCAAGTGGGAAACGGATGCCTTATGGCAGACGGGCGAATATGACGGACTACGACGGTAGGACGGTTAAGACGGACGGCCGAAGGTTGGCCGAACGGAAAAGTTAAGGCGGACGGTTTCTAGGACCGGACGAGTAAAAGGGCTACGACGGTAGCTTAAGGGCGTATGTCTTTGTGACATACGCAGTAAAAGGCGGGTTGATCACCCTTATGTGTATGACCAATAAATGGTAAAGAAAGTAAAGGTGAATGCATGTATATGTAATCACGTAAGAAAGATAAGGAAAGAATGTTAAGAAAAGTGAAAGAAAAAGGGTGAACGCATATATATATATGTAATCACATTAATAAAGAAAATAAAGATGAAAGAAAAGCAAAAGCTATGAATACGTATTTATATGAATGACTTTATAATAATGTTTACTTATGAAGTAAGAAAAGAATGTTTATATCTAAACGCATTAAACTAGAACTCACCAGCGTTAGCTGACTTTAGTATACATTTCAGGTAAAGGAAGAAAAGGTCGTGCGAGGGCGTGAAGGTTACCCGACACAAGACTGACATCCCACTTTTGTTTGTTAAGACTTCCGCTGTTATGAAATGTAATTGAATGATGAATGTTTTTAATTTAAGTTCAGCATTTATGACTATGTTTATGAGTAAATCCAACAAGTGAGGTTACCCGAGAAAGGGGCCTTACAAGTTGGTATCAGAGCAATAGTTTGAGAGATTTAGACATCCCTAAATGTCTAGACTCAAACTGATTATGGGACCAACGCACGGATGTCAGTATGGGTAACCAACGCCAACGCCAGCACGGTAAGTAAGTAATGAAGTTAAGGCTCTTGCATAAGAATAGATACCATAACTTAGAACAAATAGATGTTAATGCCATGACTGATTTGAGGAGTTTTAAACCCGAAAAGCAATGTAAATTAGTAATCACAAACCGGTCACTGTAATTAAGAATTTACCTTGCTCGTACTGTTCCAAACTATGATCTGAAGAAATGACATTGATGTATTCCCTTTGTAACTATCAGGAAATTAAGAATTATGGCTGGGGGAGGAAGAACAGGACCTCGAGGTGGTCGCACTGGCCGACGAGGTAGACCTCCGCTGAACCCAAGATTTGAATAAGAAGAGAGTGTGCACGCAGAGCACACAGAAAGTGTGCACGAAACAGAAGTGACCCCAATTAGGAACGACAGTCCAGGGCCTATACAGTTGGAACCTGAAGTCAGGGATGCTATTGCCCGTGAAGTTGTGCTCACTTTGAGGAAGGTATTGCCTGACCTACTATCTGAGGCACTAAAGAAAAGCAAAGAAGAGGATGAAGGGAACGATGAAGAGAAAATTTATGACAGTGACGGGGATGAAGTAAAAGTGGTATCAAGCAACCGTGGGTGTACTTACAAAGGTTTCAAGGATGGAGACCCACCTAAGTTTGATGGCAGCAAGGATTCGGTGGCTACGCTTGAATGGATAGAGAGGATGAGTGCTGTAATCAACATTAGCGAGTGTCGACCCGACCAGGCTGTTAAATATGTTGCTCATTCTTTCACCAATGAGGCCCTAGGTTGGTGGAGGAACATTCAGAGGACAAAGTCCCCAAATGCTCTTGCAAGAATGACATGGGAAGAACTGAAAAAGCTGGTAATTCAAAAGTTCTGTCCCCAGAACGAAATTGATCGCGTGGAAAATGAATTCCTAAACCTTAAGGCTGGCAACAAGACACACCGCCAGTACACTTCTAGATTCAATGAGTTGGCTCAACTAGTACCCCACCTGGTGGAGACAGAAGAGCGAATGATCAAGTATTATGTGAAGGGCCTACCTCAAAGGGTCCGTGTCCACGTGAAAGCCAACCTACCCTCGACCTTCGAGTCGGTAGTGAACCTGAGCGGAATCGTCTACGACGATTATGCCAATGAGGACCCACCAACAGAAACCCAAAAGAGAAAGTGGGAGAACCCGTCTAGAGGAACCGGGAGAGGGAATGTAACAACGGAAACCAAGAAGCCAAGGCTGGATGAATATGAAACTTGCAAGAAATGTGGAAGGCAACATCTTGGCGAATGTAAAATTGGCACCACCACATGCTATAAGTGCGGGAAGCCGGGGCACTTCTCCCAAGAATGTGTAAGAGACGTCAAGTGTCAAGTATGTGGATTGTTTGGACATTTGACAAAGAACTGCAGGAAGGCCGGCCAATCTGGTTCGGGAAAGGATAGGGAGCAGGAACAGCCTAAGGCAAGGACTCGTGCCTATGCCTTGACTGAGGAAGAAGCAAGAGGAAACCCTGATGTCGTATCAGATACGTTTCTAGTAAATGATGAACATGCTGCTATTTTATTTGACTCTGGTGCTAGTAAAAGCTTCATATCAAATGCATTTAGTCGTAAATTGGATTGCACTATCAACACCATAGTAAAGGCCTTTAGCGTACAAACTGCCGTGGGTAAAAATTCGGCAGTATTCCAAGTAACAGAGGATTGCATCATAGAAATAGAGGGACATAAGTTTCCATCTAGATTATTCCTTCTTACCTTAGGAGGATTCGATATAGTATTGGGTATGGATTGGTTAGCTGCCAACGAAGCTCAAATCATATGCAAACGTAAGAGGGTACACCTAAAAGCTCCCAGCGGCAGTCCAATTACGGTTTATGGGGATTGGAATTGCACGATGCCAAACGTCATCTCGATGATCAAGGCCGAAAGTCACATGAGGCGCAGTTGCGAAGCTTATCTGGCATATGTTATTGATGATAGAATGAAAATGAAAGAACTCAAGAATGTACCCGTGGTGTGCAACTTTCCGGAAGTATTCCCTGAGGATCTACCTGGGTTACCACCCGATCGGGAAATAGAATTTCAGATTGATTTATTGCCAGGAGCTGAGCCCGTTGCCAAAGCCCCCTACCGATTGGCTCCGTCAGAAATGAAAGAATTGATGTCTCAACTAGAGGAACTAACAGAAAAAGGATTTATTAGACCGAGCATCTCACCATGGGGCGCTCCGGTACTATTTGTAAAGAAGAAGGACGGCAGCATGCGCATGTGCATTGACTACCGCGAACTGAACAAGAGGACAGTAAAGAACAAATACCCACTGCCCAGGATAGACGACCTTTTTGATCAACTACAAGGTGCGAGTTAGTTCTCAAAGATCGATCTTAGGTCGGGTTACCATCAGTTGAAAGTAAGAGAGGAAGACGTACCAAAAACCGCGTTTCGCACGCGTTATGGGCATTATGAGTTTCTCGTGATGTCCTTCGGATTAACTAACGCACCAGCAGCGTTCATGGATTTGATGAATAGAGTATGTCGACCCATGTTGGATCGATCTGTGATAGTTTTTATAGACGACATACTGGTATATTCGAAAAACGAGGGTGATCACCACTGTCACCTAAGGGAGGTTCTAGAGGTGCTAAAGCAGGAAAAGTTGTACGCAAAATTCTCCAAATGCGCGTTCTAGCTTAGGGAAGTCCAATTCCTAGGTCATGTAATAAACCCAAACGGCATCATGGTGGATCGTGCAAAGATCGAGACAGTAAAGGAATGGAACATCCCAAAGACACCAACAGAGATACGAAGTTTTCTAGGATTGGCAGGCTACTATCGAAGGTTCATTCAAGATTTCTCAAGAATTGCCTCGCCACTAACCAAACTGACACGGAAGGAAGTAAAGTATGAATGGGGTCCAACCTAAAACAACGCGTTTGAGGAACTTAAGACACGATTAACTCAAGCTCCAGTCTTAACACTACCTGAGGGAAATGAAGACTTGGTAGTCTACTCTGACGCTTCAGGGCAAGGTTTAGGGTGCGTACTCATGCAAAGAGGAAAGGTAATTGCTTATGCATCGCGGCAACTAAAGATTCACGAGGTTAACTACCCAACACACGATCTAGAATTAGCAGCAGTAGTTTTCGCGTTGAAAATGTGGAGGCACTATCTGTATGGAGTTAAATGCACCATTTACTCCGATCACAAAAGCCTGAAGTACTTTTTCGAACAAAATGAATTAAACATGAGACAAAGAAGGTGGTTAGAGCTACTGAAAGACTATGACTGTGAGATATTGTACCATCCGGGCAAGGCAAACGTAGTGGCCGACGCTTTAAGTAGAAAGGAAGAATCGGCACCTATCCGGATCAAAGCGTGTCAGCTGATTATAACACCAGATTGGATGGGTGAAATAGCAAAAGCACAAGATGAAGCGCTGTTAGAAAGAAATGTGAAACGGGAAAGAATAGTAGGACAACAAGGGAACTTGGATGCAAATGCATACGGTGTACGAACTAGGTTTGGCCGAATGTGGATACCTAAGATTGGCAAGCTTAGAGCCAAAATACTTGATGAGGCCCATAAGTCTCGCTATTCTATCCACCCCGGGACAAACAAAATGTATCAAGACTTGAAGAAAGAATACTGGTGGCCTGGCATGAAGAATGATGTGACCGAGTACGTGAACAAGTGCCTAACGTGTTCACTAGTTAAGGCCGAGCACCAGAAACCATGCGGTAAAATGCAGCCTTTGCCAATACCAGAATGGAAGTGGGAGGAGATCACAATGGACTTCATTACCAAGCTACCGCGAACAGCTAAGGGCAATGACACCATTTGGGTGATCGTCGACCGCTTGACAAAGAGTGCTCACTTCTTGCTAATACGTGAGACTTCTTCGTCTGAAAAGCTAGCAGAAGTATTTATCAAGGAAATTGTGAGCAGACATGGTATGCCACTGTCAATTGTGTCCGACAGGGATACTAGATTCACATCCAGATTTTGGAAGAAATTCAACGAAGCGATGGGCACTAGACTGAACATCAGCACCGCTTACCACCCTCAGACCGATGGTCAATCTGAAAGAACCATTCAGACCTTGGAGGACATGCTCCGGGCCTGTATCATTGACTTCGGTGGGAGTTGGGACAACCATCTACCATTGGCAGAATTTTCATATAACAACAGCTATCACTCAACCATTGGCATGCCGCCATTTAAAATGTTGTATGGAAGGAGATGTAGGACCCCAGTTTGTTGGGGGGAAATTGGACAAAAGGACTTCGCAAGTCTCGAAGTGGTCAAAGCTACTTCCGAGAAATTTGATCAAATAAAGGCTCGAATGAAAGCCGCAAAAGACAGACAGAAATCATACGCGGATAAGAGAAGAAGGGATTTGGAGTTTCAAGTAGGGGATATGGTACTATTGAAAGTGTCTCCGTGGAAAGGAATCATTCGATTCAGGAAGCGTGGCAAACTAAGTCCAAGGTTTGTCGGGCCTTTCAAGATTTTAGCGAGAGTGGGTCAAGTTGCTTACAGACTCGACCTACCCGTTGAGCTTAATGGAATACACCCTACGTTCCACGTGTCCCACTTACGCAAGTGCCTAGCTGACGACACAGCTCACATACCTTACGACGAGATCGAAGTGGATAATAGTCTGAATTATGTAGAGGAACCAATAGCCATTCTTGACCGAGCTGAAAAACGACTACGCAATAAGTCGATACCGTTAGTCAAGATACAATGGAAGCACAGAAAAGGGTCAGAAGCTACATGGGAAAAGGAAGACGAGATGAGGGGACTATACCCTAAATTGTTTAACGTATGAACAGTTTCGAGGACGAAACCTCTTTAAGGAGGGTAGACTTGTAACATCCCAAAAATAATAAAACGAATAAACATAACGAGACCAGTGATTTAGTCAGAACATTTAAACAAAAAGAGAGCGGGCCTGGGCCCGGCTTCAATGGGCCGAGGGAAGCCCATTGCACATAAGAGGCAAGGCAGCCCTCTTCCCTGCTCATTTCCCCAACTCACGCAGCTTTTAGAGAGAGAAAGGAGAGCTCGGGTCTAGAGAGAGAAAGTGACGGATCAACTCGGGAATTCAGGAGAACGTTGCTGCTGTTCCCGTGAGCAAAACCTCCGAATCAGAATTACAATCCAGGTAACGATTCGATCACATTATGAGTTTTTGTTCGTTTTGGGAAGTTTCGGGTTTTGGCTAAAAGATAACGATTTTACGGATGAAACTTGAAAGTGAACTTAGGTATAGCATCTAGAATGAAAAACGAACGTTTTGATCAAAGAAAATTTATATATCGACATGATCAGATTCGCATGCAGAACATTCGGATTTTTGGGGAAGGCGATAAGTGCAAACCCATCGAAACTACTTAGTTTCGATATGTGCAGGTCCATCAAAACTACTTAGTTTCGATATGTGCAGACCTATCGAAACTACCCAGTTTCAATATATGCAGACCCAATCGAAACTACTATAGTTTCGATATGAGCCCCCGATCCGAAGCTAAGATAATACATAAGTTACTTATCGAAACTACCTATCGAAACTACCTATCGAAACTACCAAGTTTCGACATAAGCAGCCTATCGAAACTACCTATCGAAACTACCAAGTTTCGACAGGAACAACCTATCGAAACTACCAAGTTTCGATATAAGCTAATCAATCGAAACTACTAGGTTCAAGCATAGTAATGTCTAGTGTCATCTAGGAGCACTACCTTATGTATATGACTTTATTATACAGATCGTGTGTGACACTAGTGAAGATCAGTAGCCAGCTAAGTGTATTACAGAAACTACTCATCAGGTGAGTTCTATGTGCCCCCTTCTAAGTTATGTGCAAATGATTTATAAATGTTTTGGGGCTGAAGTGTATACACTAAATGAATAAATGAAATGAATGTCAATGTGATCATACGTGATATATTAAGGTATATGTGTAGATACATATGAATGCGAATAATGAATTACGAACAAAGAACGACACGTATGTTTGCAAAGAATGAATGAATGAATGGTATAACGTAAATAAATGAAACCTTGCTTTATAAATATATATTGCATGCGAAGAATGTAAGTATACGTTATGGACGGAAACGAAGCTAACGACTACTACGGTAGACGGACGACCACTTGACTATTATGCAGCTAGAGAAGGAAGTCTAGAAAGGTAGACTAAATAAAGGCCACTACGGTGGAGTAAGTCGCTAAATCAATATTCGGCTGTATAATTAGTTCAAGTGGGAAACGGATGCCTTATGGCAGACGGGCGAATATGACGGACTACGACGGTAGGACGGTTAAGACGGACGGCCGAAGGTTGGCCGAACGGAAAAGTTAAGGCGGACGGTTTCTAGGACCGGACGAGTAAAAGGGCTACGACGGTAGCTTAAGGGCGTATGTCTTTGTGACATACGCAGTAAAAGGCGGGTTGATCACCCTTATGTGTATGACCAATAAATGGTAAAGAAAGTAAAGGTGAATGCATGTATATGTAATCACGTAAGAAAGATAAGGAAAGAATGTTAAGAAAAGTGAAAGAAAAAGGGTGAACGCATATATATATATGTAATCACATTAATAAAGAAAATAAAGATGAAAGAAAAGCAAAAGCTATGAATACGTATTTATATGAATGACTTTATAATAATGTTTACTTATGAAGTAAGAAAAGAATGTTTATATCTAAACGCATTAAACTAGAACTCACCAGCGTTAGCTGACTTTAGTATACATTTCAGGTAAAGGAAGAAAAGGTCGTGCGAGGGCGTGAAGGTTACCCGACACAAGACTGACATCCCACTTTTGTTTGTTAAGACTTCCGCTGTTATGAAATGTAATTGAATGATGAATGTTTTTAATTTAAGTTCAGCATTTATGACTATGTTTATGAGTAAATCCAACAAGTGAGGTTACCCGAGAAAGGGGCCTTACAAGTTGGTATCAGAGCAATAGTTTGAGAGATTTAGACATCCCTAAATGTCTAGACTCAAACTGATTATGGGACCAACGCACGGATGTCAGTATGGGTAACCAACGCCAACGCCAGCACGGTAAGTAAGTAATGAAGTTAAGGCTCTTGCATAAGAATAGATACCATAACTTAGAACAAATAGATGTTAATGCCATGACTGATTTGAGGAGTTTTAAACCCGAAAAGCAATGTAAATTAGTAATCACAAACCGGTCACTGTAATTAAGAATTTACCTTGCTCGTACTGTTCCAAACTATGATCTGAAGAAATGACATTGATGTATTCCCTTTGTAACTATCAGGAAATTAAGAATTATGGCTGGGGGAGGAAGAACAGGACCTCGAGGTGGTCGCACTGGCCGACGAGGTAGACCTCCGCTGAACCCAAGATTTGAATAAGAAGAGAGTGTGCACGCAGAGCACACAGAAAGTGTGCACGAAACAGAAGTGACCCCAATTAGGAACGACAGTCCAGGGCCTATACAGTTGGAACCTGAAGTCAGGGATGCTATTGCCCGTGAAGTTGTGCTCACTTTGAGGAAGGTATTGCCTGACCTACTATCTGAGGCACTAAAGAAAAGCAAAGAAGAGGATGAAGGGAACGATGAAGAGAAAATTTATGACAGTGACGGGGATGAAGTAAAAGTGGTATCAAGCAACCGTGGGTGTACTTACAAAGGTTTCAAGGATGGAGACCCACCTAAGTTTGATGGCAGCAAGGATTCGGTGGCTACGCTTGAATGGATAGAGAGGATGAGTGCTGTAATCAACATTAGCGAGTGTCGACCCGACCAGGCTGTTAAATATGTTGCTCATTCTTTCACCAATGAGGCCCTAGGTTGGTGGAGGAACATTCAGAGGACAAAGTCCCCAAATGCTCTTGCAAGAATGACATGGGAAGAACTGAAAAAGCTGGTAATTCAAAAGTTCTGTCCCCAGAACGAAATTGATCGCGTGGAAAATGAATTCCTAAACCTTAAGGCTGGCAACAAGACACACCGCCAGTACACTTCTAGATTCAATGAGTTGGCTCAACTAGTACCCCACCTGGTGGAGACAGAAGAGCGAATGATCAAGTATTATGTGAAGGGCCTACCTCAAAGGGTCCGTGTCCACGTGAAAGCCAACCTACCCTCGACCTTCGAGTCGGTAGTGAACCTGAGCGGAATCGTCTACGACGATTATGCCAATGAGGACCCACCAACAGAAACCCAAAAGAGAAAGTGGGAGAACCCGTCTAGAGGAACCGGGAGAGGGAATGTAACAACGGAAACCAAGAAGCCAAGGCTGGATGAATATGAAACTTGCAAGAAATGTGGAAGGCAACATCTTGGCGAATGTAAAATTGGCACCACCACATGCTATAAGTGCGGGAAGCCGGGGCACTTCTCCCAAGAATGTGTAAGAGACGTCAAGTGTCAAGTATGTGGATTGTTTGGACATTTGACAAAGAACTGCAGGAAGGCCGGCCAATCTGGTTCGGGAAAGGATAGGGAGCAGGAACAGCCTAAGGCAAGGACTCGTGCCTATGCCTTGACTGAGGAAGAAGCAAGAGGAAACCCTGATGTCGTATCAGATACGTTTCTAGTAAATGATGAACATGCTGCTATTTTATTTGACTCTGGTGCTAGTAAAAGCTTCATATCAAATGCATTTAGTCGTAAATTGGATTGCACTATCAACACCATAGTAAAGGCCTTTAGCGTACAAACTGCCGTGGGTAAAAATTCGGCAGTATTCCAAGTAACAGAGGATTGCATCATAGAAATAGAGGGACATAAGTTTCCATCTAGATTATTCCTTCTTACCTTAGGAGGATTCGATATAGTATTGGGTATGGATTGGTTAGCTGCCAACGAAGCTCAAATCATATGCAAACGTAAGAGGGTACACCTAAAAGCTCCCAGCGGCAGTCCAATTACGGTTTATGGGGATTGGAATTGCACGATGCCAAACGTCATCTCGATGATCAAGGCCGAAAGTCACATGAGGCGCAGTTGCGAAGCTTATCTGGCATATGTTATTGATGATAGAATGAAAATGAAAGAACTCAAGAATGTACCCGTGGTGTGCAACTTTCCGGAAGTATTCCCTGAGGATCTACCTGGGTTACCACCCGATCGGGAAATAGAATTTCAGATTGATTTATTGCCAGGAGCTGAGCCCGTTGCCAAAGCCCCCTACCGATTGGCTCCGTCAGAAATGAAAGAATTGATGTCTCAACTAGAGGAACTAACAGAAAAAGGATTTATTAGACCGAGCATCTCACCATGGGGCGCTCCGGTACTATTTGTAAAGAAGAAGGACGGCAGCATGCGCATGTGCATTGACTACCGCGAACTGAACAAGAGGACAGTAAAGAACAAATACCCACTGCCCAGGATAGACGACCTTTTTGATCAACTACAAGGTGCGAGTTAGTTCTCAAAGATCGATCTTAGGTCGGGTTACCATCAGTTGAAAGTAAGAGAGGAAGACGTACCAAAAACCGCGTTTCGCACGCGTTATGGGCATTATGAGTTTCTCGTGATGTCCTTCGGATTAACTAACGCACCAGCAGCGTTCATGGATTTGATGAATAGAGTATGTCGACCCATGTTGGATCGATCTGTGATAGTTTTTATAGACGACATACTGGTATATTCGAAAAACGAGGGTGATCACCACTGTCACCTAAGGGAGGTTCTAGAGGTGCTAAAGCAGGAAAAGTTGTACGCAAAATTCTCCAAATGCGCGTTCTAGCTTAGGGAAGTCCAATTCCTAGGTCATGTAATAAACCCAAACGGCATCATGGTGGATCGTGCAAAGATCGAGACAGTAAAGGAATGGAACATCCCAAAGACACCAACAGAGATACGAAGTTTTCTAGGATTGGCAGGCTACTATCGAAGGTTCATTCAAGATTTCTCAAGAATTGCCTCGCCACTAACCAAACTGACACGGAAGGAAGTAAAGTATGAATGGGGTCCAACCTAAAACAACGCGTTTGAGGAACTTAAGACACGATTAACTCAAGATCCAGTCTTAACACTACCTGAGGGAAATGAAGACTTGGTAGTCTACTCTGACGCTTCAGGGCAAGGTTTAGGGTGCGTACTCATGCAAAGAGGAAAGGTAATTGCTTATGCATCGCGGCAACTAAAGATTCACGAGGTTAACTACCCAACACACGATCTAGAATTAGCAGCAGTAGTTTTCGCGTTGAAAATGTGGAGGCACTATCTGTATGGAGTTAAATGCACCATTTACTCCGATCACAAAAGCCTGAAGTACTTTTTCGAACAAAATGAATTAAACATGAGACAAAGAAGGTGGTTAGAGCTACTGAAAGACTATGACTGTGAGATATTGTACCATCCGGGCAAGGCAAACGTAGTGGCCGACGCTTTAAGTAGAAAGGAAGAATCGGCACCTATCCGGATCAAAGCGTGTCAGCTGATTATAACACCAGATTGGATGGGTGAAATAGCAAAAGCACAAGATGAAGCGCTGTTAGAAAGAAATGTGAAACGGGAAAGAATAGTAGGACAACAAGGGAACTTGGATGCAAATGCATACGGTGTACGAACTAGGTTTGGCCGAATGTGGATACCTAAGATTGGCAAGCTTAGAGCCAAAATACTTGATGAGGCCCATAAGTCTCGCTATTCTATCCACCCCGGGACAAACAAAATGTATCAAGACTTGAAGAAAGAATACTGGTGGCCTGGCATGAAGAATGATGTGACCGAGTACGTGAACAAGTGCCTAACGTGTTCACTAGTTAAGGCCGAGCACCAGAAACCATGCGGTAAAATGCAGCCTTTGCCAATACCAGAATGGAAGTGGGAGGAGATCACAATGGACTTCATTACCAAGCTACCGCGAACAGCTAAGGGCAATGACACCATTTGGGTGATCGTCGACCGCTTGACAAAGAGTGCTCACTTCTTGCTAATACGTGAGACTTCTTCGTCTGAAAAGCTAGCAGAAGTATTTATCAAGGAAATTGTGAGCAGACATGGTATGCCACTGTCAATTGTGTCCGACAGGGATACTAGATTCACATCCAGATTTTGGAAGAAATTCAACGAAGCGATGGGCACTAGACTGAACATCAGCACCGCTTACCACCCTCAGACCGATGGTCAATCTGAAAGAACCATTCAGACCTTGGAGGACATGCTCCGGGCCTGTATCATTGACTTCGGTGGGAGTTGGGACAACCATCTACCATTGGCAGAATTTTCATATAACAACAGCTATCACTCAACCATTGGCATGCCGCCATTTAAAATGTTGTATGGAAGGAGATGTAGGACCCCAGTTTGTTGGGGGGAAATTGGACAAAAGGACTTCGCAAGTCTCGAAGTGGTCAAAGCTACTTCCGAGAAATTTGATCAAATAAAGGCTCGAATGAAAGCCGCAAAAGACAGACAGAAATCATACGCGGATAAGAGAAGAAGGGATTTGGAGTTTCAAGTAGGGGATATGGTACTATTGAAAGTGTCTCCGTGGAAAGGAATCATTCGATTCAGGAAGCGTGGCAAACTAAGTCCAAGGTTTGTCGGGCCTTTCAAGATTTTAGCGAGAGTGGGTCAAGTTGCTTACAGACTCGACCTACCCGTTGAGCTTAATGGAATACACCCTACGTTCCACGTGTCCCACTTACGCAAGTGCCTAGCTGACGACACAGCTCACATACCTTACGACGAGATCGAAGTGGATAATAGTCTGAATTATGTAGAGGAACCAATAGCCATTCTTGACCGAGCTGAAAAACGACTACGCAATAAGTCGATACCGTTAGTCAAGATACAATGGAAGCACAGAAAAGGGTCAGAAGCTACATGGGAAAAGGAAGACGAGATGAGGGGACTATACCCTAAATTGTTTAACGTATGAACAGTTTCGAGGACGAAACCTCTTTAAGGAGGGTAGACTTGTAACATCCCAAAAATAATAAAACGAATAAACATAACGAGACCAGTGATTTAGTCAGAACATTTAAACAAAAAGAGAGCGGGCCTGGGCCCGGCTTCAATGGGCCGAGGGAAGCCCATTGCACATAAGAGGCAAGGCAGCCCTCTTCCCTGCTCATTTCCCCAACTCACGCAGCTTTTAGAGAGAGAAAGGAGAGCTCGGGTCTAGAGAGAGAAAGTGACGGATCAACTCGGGAATTCAGGAGAACGTTGCTGCTGTTCCCGTGAGCAAAACCTCCGAATCAGAATTACAATCCAGGTAACGATTCGATCACATTATGAGTTTTTGTTCGTTTTGGGAAGTTTCGGGTTTTGGCTAAAAGATAACGATTTTACGGATGAAACTTGAAAGTGAACTTAGGTATAGCATCTAGAATGAAAAACGAACGTTTTGATCAAAGAAAATTTATATATCGACATGATCAGATTCGCATGCAGAACATTCGGATTTTTGGGGAAGGCGATAAGTGCAAACCCATCGAAACTACTTAGTTTCGATATGTGCAGGTCCATCAAAACTACTTAGTTTCGATATGTGCAGACCTATCGAAACTACCCAGTTTCAATATATGCAGACCCAATCGAAACTACTATAGTTTCGATATGAGCCCCCGATCCGAAGCTAAGATAATACATAAGTTACTTATCGAAACTACCTATCGAAACTACCTATCGAAACTACCAAGTTTCGACATAAGCAGCCTATCGAAACTACCTATCGAAACTACCAAGTTTCGACAGGAACAACCTATCGAAACTACCAAGTTTCGATATAAGCTAATCAATCGAAACTACTAGGTTCAAGCATAGTAATGTCTAGTGTCATCTAGGAGCACTACCTTATGTATATGACTTTATTATACAGATCGTGTGTGACACTAGTGAAGATCAGTAGCCAGCTAAGTGTATTACAGAAACTACTCATCAGGTGAGTTCTATGTGCCCCCTTCTAAGTTATGTGCAAATGATTTATAAATGTTTTGGGGCTGAAGTGTATACACTAAATGAATAAATGAAATGAATGTCAATGTGATCATACGTGATATATTAAGGTATATGTGTAGATACATATGAATGCGAATAATGAATTACGAACAAAGAACGACACGTATGTTTGCAAAGAATGAATGAATGAATGGTATAACGTAAATAAATGAAACCTTGCTTTATAAATATATATTGCATGCGAAGAATGTAAGTATACGTTATGGACGGAAACGAAGCTAACGACTACTACGGTAGACGGACGACCACTTGACTATTATGCAGCTAGAGAAGGAAGTCTAGAAAGGTAGACTAAATAAAGGCCACTACGGTGGAGTAAGTCGCTAAATCAATATTCGGCTGTATAATTAGTTCAAGTGGGAAACGGATGCCTTATGGCAGACGGGCGAATATGACGGACTACGACGGTAGGACGGTTAAGACGGACGGCCGAAGGTTGGCCGAACGGAAAAGTTAAGGCGGACGGTTTCTAGGACCGGACGAGTAAAAGGGCTACGACGGTAGCTTAAGGGCGTATGTCTTTGTGACATACGCAGTAAAAGGCGGGTTGATCACCCTTATGTGTATGACCAATAAATGGTAAAGAAAGTAAAGGTGAATGCATGTATATGTAATCACGTAAGAAAGATAAGGAAAGAATGTTAAGAAAAGTGAAAGAAAAAGGGTGAACGCATATATATATATGTAATCACATTAATAAAGAAAATAAAGATGAAAGAAAAGCAAAAGCTATGAATACGTATTTATATGAATGACTTTATAATAATGTTTACTTATGAAGTAAGAAAAGAATGTTTATATCTAAACGCATTAAACTAGAACTCACCAGCGTTAGCTGACTTTAGTATACATTTCAGGTAAAGGAAGAAAAGGTCGTGCGAGGGCGTGAAGGTTACCCGACACAAGACTGACATCCCACTTTTGTTTGTTAAGACTTCCGCTGTTATGAAATGTAATTGAATGATGAATGTTTTTAATTTAAGTTCAGCATTTATGACTATGTTTATGAGTAAATCCAACAAGTGAGGTTACCCGAGAAAGGGGCCTTACAAGTTGGTATCAGAGCAATAGTTTGAGAGATTTAGACATCCCTAAATGTCTAGACTCAAACTGATTATGGGACCAACGCACGGATGTCAGTATGGGTAACCAACGCCAACGCCAGCACGGTAAGTAAGTAATGAAGTTAAGGCTCTTGCATAAGAATAGATACCATAACTTAGAACAAATAGATGTTAATGCCATGACTGATTTGAGGAGTTTTAAACCCGAAAAGCAATGTAAATTAGTAATCACAAACCGGTCACTGTAATTAAGAATTTACCTTGCTCGTACTGTTCCAAACTATGATCTGAAGAAATGACATTGATGTATTCCCTTTGTAACTATCAGGAAATTAAGAATTATGGCTGGGGGAGGAAGAACAGGACCTCGAGGTGGTCGCACTGGCCGACGAGGTAGACCTCCGCTGAACCCAAGATTTGAATAAGAAGAGAGTGTGCACGCAGAGCACACAGAAAGTGTGCACGAAACAGAAGTGACCCCAATTAGGAACGACAGTCCAGGGCCTATACAGTTGGAACCTGAAGTCAGGGATGCTATTGCCCGTGAAGTTGTGCTCACTTTGAGGAAGGTATTGCCTGACCTACTATCTGAGGCACTAAAGAAAAGCAAAGAAGAGGATGAAGGGAACGATGAAGAGAAAATTTATGACAGTGACGGGGATGAAGTAAAAGTGGTATCAAGCAACCGTGGGTGTACTTACAAAGGTTTCAAGGATGGAGACCCACCTAAGTTTGATGGCAGCAAGGATTCGGTGGCTACGCTTGAATGGATAGAGAGGATGAGTGCTGTAATCAACATTAGCGAGTGTCGACCCGACCAGGCTGTTAAATATGTTGCTCATTCTTTCACCAATGAGGCCCTAGGTTGGTGGAGGAACATTCAGAGGACAAAGTCCCCAAATGCTCTTGCAAGAATGACATGGGAAGAACTGAAAAAGCTGGTAATTCAAAAGTTCTGTCCCCAGAACGAAATTGATCGCGTGGAAAATGAATTCCTAAACCTTAAGGCTGGCAACAAGACACACCGCCAGTACACTTCTAGATTCAATGAGTTGGCTCAACTAGTACCCCACCTGGTGGAGACAGAAGAGCGAATGATCAAGTATTATGTGAAGGGCCTACCTCAAAGGGTCCGTGTCCACGTGAAAGCCAACCTACCCTCGACCTTCGAGTCGGTAGTGAACCTGAGCGGAATCGTCTACGACGATTATGCCAATGAGGACCCACCAACAGAAACCCAAAAGAGAAAGTGGGAGAACCCGTCTAGAGGAACCGGGAGAGGGAATGTAACAACGGAAACCAAGAAGCCAAGGCTGGATGAATATGAAACTTGCAAGAAATGTGGAAGGCAACATCTTGGCGAATGTAAAATTGGCACCACCACATGCTATAAGTGCGGGAAGCCGGGGCACTTCTCCCAAGAATGTGTAAGAGACGTCAAGTGTCAAGTATGTGGATTGTTTGGACATTTGACAAAGAACTGCAGGAAGGCCGGCCAATCTGGTTCGGGAAAGGATAGGGAGCAGGAACAGCCTAAGGCAAGGACTCGTGCCTATGCCTTGACTGAGGAAGAAGCAAGAGGAAACCCTGATGTCGTATCAGATACGTTTCTAGTAAATGATGAACATGCTGCTATTTTATTTGACTCTGGTGCTAGTAAAAGCTTCATATCAAATGCATTTAGTCGTAAATTGGATTGCACTATCAACACCATAGTAAAGGCCTTTAGCGTACAAACTGCCGTGGGTAAAAATTCGGCAGTATTCCAAGTAACAGAGGATTGCATCATAGAAATAGAGGGACATAAGTTTCCATCTAGATTATTCCTTCTTACCTTAGGAGGATTCGATATAGTATTGGGTATGGATTGGTTAGCTGCCAACGAAGCTCAAATCATATGCAAACGTAAGAGGGTACACCTAAAAGCTCCCAGCGGCAGTCCAATTACGGTTTATGGGGATTGGAATTGCACGATGCCAAACGTCATCTCGATGATCAAGGCCGAAAGTCACATGAGGCGCAGTTGCGAAGCTTATCTGGCATATGTTATTGATGATAGAATGAAAATGAAAGAACTCAAGAATGTACCCGTGGTGTGCAACTTTCCGGAAGTATTCCCTGAGGATCTACCTGGGTTACCACCCGATCGGGAAATAGAATTTCAGATTGATTTATTGCCAGGAGCTGAGCCCGTTGCCAAAGCCCCCTACCGATTGGCTCCGTCAGAAATGAAAGAATTGATGTCTCAACTAGAGGAACTAACAGAAAAAGGATTTATTAGACCGAGCATCTCACCATGGGGCGCTCCGGTACTATTTGTAAAGAAGAAGGACGGCAGCATGCGCATGTGCATTGACTACCGCGAACTGAACAAGAGGACAGTAAAGAACAAATACCCACTGCCCAGGATAGACGACCTTTTTGATCAACTACAAGGTGCGAGTTAGTTCTCAAAGATCGATCTTAGGTCGGGTTACCATCAGTTGAAAGTAAGAGAGGAAGACGTACCAAAAACCGCGTTTCGCACGCGTTATGGGCATTATGAGTTTCTCGTGATGTCCTTCGGATTAACTAACGCACCAGCAGCGTTCATGGATTTGATGAATAGAGTATGTCGACCCATGTTGGATCGATCTGTGATAGTTTTTATAGACGACATACTGGTATATTCGAAAAACGAGGGTGATCACCACTGTCACCTAAGGGAGGTTCTAGAGGTGCTAAAGCAGGAAAAGTTGTACGCAAAATTCTCCAAATGCGCGTTCTAGCTTAGGGAAGTCCAATTCCTAGGTCATGTAATAAACCCAAACGGCATCATGGTGGATCGTGCAAAGATCGAGACAGTAAAGGAATGGAACATCCCAAAGACACCAACAGAGATACGAAGTTTTCTAGGATTGGCAGGCTACTATCGAAGGTTCATTCAAGATTTCTCAAGAATTGCCTCGCCACTAACCAAACTGACACGGAAGGAAGTAAAGTATGAATGGGGTCCAACCTAAAACAACGCGTTTGAGGAACTTAAGACACGATTAACTCAAGCTCCAGTCTTAACACTACCTGAGGGAAATGAAGACTTGGTAGTCTACTCTGACGCTTCAGGGCAAGGTTTAGGGTGCGTACTCATGCAAAGAGGAAAGGTAATAGCTTATGCATCGCGGCAACTAAAGATTCACGAGGTTAACTACCCAACACACGATCTAGAATTAGCAGCAGTAGTTTTCGCGTTGAAAATGTGGAGGCACTATCTGTATGGAGTTAAATGCACCATTTACTCCGATCACAAAAGCCTGAAGTACTTTTTCGAACAAAATGAATTAAACATGAGACAAAGAAGGTGGTTAGAGCTACTGAAAGACTATGACTGTGAGATATTGTACCATCCGGGCAAGGCAAACGTAGTGGCCGACGCTTTAAGTAGAAAGGAAGAATCGGCACCTATCCGGATCAAAGCGTGTCAGCTGATTATAACACCAGATTGGATGGGTGAAATAGCAAAAGCACAAGATGAAGCGCTGTTAGAAAGAAATGTGAAACGGGAAAGAATAGTAGGACAACAAGGGAACTTGGATGCAAATGCATACGGTGTACGAACTAGGTTTGGCCGAATGTGGATACCTAAGATTGGCAAGCTTAGAGCCAAAATACTTGATGAGGCCCATAAGTCTCGCTATTCTATCCACCCCGGGACAAACAAAATGTATCAAGACTTGAAGAAAGAATACTGGTGGCCTGGCATGAAGAATGATGTGACCGAGTACGTGAACAAGTGCCTAACGTGTTCACTAGTTAAGGCCGAGCACCAGAAACCATGCGGTAAAATGCAGCCTTTGCCAATACCAGAATGGAAGTGGGAGGAGATCACAATGGACTTCATTACCAAGCTACCGCGAACAGCTAAGGGCAATGACACCATTTGGGTGATCGTCGACCGCTTGACAAAGAGTGCTCACTTCTTGCTAATACGTGAGACTTCTTCGTCTGAAAAGCTAGCAGAAGTATTTATCAAGGAAATTGTGAGCAGACATGGTATGCCACTGTCAATTGTGTCCGACAGGGATACTAGATTCACATCCAGATTTTGGAAGAAATTCAACGAAGCGATGGGCACTAGACTGAACATCAGCACCGCTTACCACCCTCAGACCGATGGTCAATCTGAAAGAACCATTCAGACCTTGGAGGACATGCTCCGGGCCTGTATCATTGACTTCGGTGGGAGTTGGGACAACCATCTACCATTGGCAGAATTTTCATATAACAACAGCTATCACTCAACCATTGGCATGCCGCCATTTAAAATGTTGTATGGAAGGAGATGTAGGACCCCAGTTTGTTGGGGGGAAATTGGACAAAAGGACTTCGCAAGTCTCGAAGTGGTCAAAGCTACTTCCGAGAAATTTGATCAAATAAAGGCTCGAATGAAAGCCGCAAAAGACAGACAGAAATCATACGCGGATAAGAGAAGAAGGGATTTGGAGTTTCAAGTAGGGGATATGGTACTATTGAAAGTGTCTCCGTGGAAAGGAATCATTCGATTCAGGAAGCGTGGCAAACTAAGTCCAAGGTTTGTCGGGCCTTTCAAGATTTTAGCGAGAGTGGGTCAAGTTGCTTACAGACTCGACCTACCCGTTGAGCTTAATGGAATACACCCTACGTTCCACGTGTCCCACTTACGCAAGTGCCTAGCTGACGACACAGCTCACATACCTTACGACGAGATCGAAGTGGATAATAGTCTGAATTATGTAGAGGAACCAATAGCCATTCTTGACCGAGCTGAAAAACGACTACGCAATAAGTCGATACCGTTAGTCAAGATACAATGGAAGCACAGAAAAGGGTCAGAAGCTACATGGGAAAAGGAAGACGAGATGAGGGGACTATACCCTAAATTGTTTAACGTATGAACAGTTTCGAGGACGAAACCTCTTTAAGGAGGGTAGACTTGTAACATCCCAAAAATAATAAAACGAATAAACATAACGAGACCAGTGATTTAGTCAGAACATTTAAACAAAAAGAGAGCGGGCCTGGGCCCGGCTTCAATGGGCCGAGGGAAGCCCATTGCACATAAGAGGCAAGGCAGCCCTCTTCCCTGCTCATTTCCCCAACTCACGCAGCTTTTAGAGAGAGAAAGGAGAGCTCGGGTCTAGAGAGAGAAAGTGACGGATCAACTCGGGAATTCAGGAGAACGTTGCTGCTGTTCCCGTGAGCAAAACCTCCGAATCAGAATTACAATCCAGGTAACGATTCGATCACATTATGAGTTTTTGTTCGTTTTGGGAAGTTTCAGGTTTTGGCTAAAAGATAACGATTTTACGGATGAAACTTGAAAGTGAACTTAGGTATAGCATCTAGAATGAAAAACGAACGTTTTGATCAAAGAAAATTTATATATCGACATGATCAGATTCGCATGCAGAACATTCGGATTTTTGGGGAAGGCGATAAGTGCAAACCCATCGAAACTACTTAGTTTCGATATGTGCAGGTCCATCAAAACTACTTAGTTTCGATATGTGCAGACCTATCGAAACTACCCAGTTTCAATATATGCAGACCCAATCGAAACTACTATAGTTTCGATATGAGCCCCCGATCCGAAGCTAAGATAATACATAAGTTACTTATCGAAACTACCTATCGAAACTACCTATCGAAACTACCAAGTTTCAACATAAGCAGCCTATCGAAACTACCTATCGAAACTACCAAGTTTCGACAGGAACAACCTATCGAAACTACCAAGTTTCGATATAAGCTAATCAATCGAAACTACTAGGTTCAAGCATAGTAATGTCTAGTGTCATCTAGGAGCACTACCTTATGTATATGACTTTATTATACAGATCGTGTGTGACACTAGTGAAGCTCAGTAGCCAGCTAAGTGTATTACAGAAACTACTCATCAGGTGAGTTCTATGTGCCCCCTTCTAAGTTATGTGCAAATGATTTATAAATGTTTTGGGGCTGAAGTGTATACACTAAATGAATAAATGAAATGAATGTCAATGTGATCATACGTGATATATTAAGGTATATGTGTAGATACATATGAATGCGAATAATGAATTACGAACAAAGAACGACACGTATGTTTGCAAAGAATGAATGAATGAATGGTATAACGTAAATAAATGAAACCTTGCTTTATAAATATATATTGCATGCGAAGAATGTAAGTATACGTTATGGACGGAAACGAAGCTAACGACTACTACGGTAGACGGACGACCACTTGACTATTATGCAGCTAGAGAAGGAAGTCTAGAAAGGTAGACTAAATAAAGGCCACTACGGTGGAGTAAGTCGCTAAATCAATATTCGGCTGTATAATTAGTTCAAGTGGGAAACGGATGCCTTATGGCAGACGGGCGAATATGACGGACTACGACGGTAGGACGGTTAAGACGGACGGCCGAAGGTTGGCCGGACGGAAAAGTTAAGGCGGACGGTTTCTAGGACCGGACGAGTAAAAGGGCTACGACGGTAGCTTAAGGGCGTATGTCTTTGTGACATACGCAGTAAAAGGCGGGTTGATCACCCTTATGTGTATGACCAATAAATGGTAAAGAAAGTAAAGGTGAATGCATGTATATGTAATCACGTAAGAAAGATAAGGAAAGAATGTTAAGAAAAGTGAAAGAAAAAGGGTGAACGCATATATATATATATGTAATCACATTAATAAAGAAAATAAAGATGAAAGAAAAGCAAAAGCTATGAATACGTATTTATATGAATGACTTTATAATAATGTTTACTTATGAAGTAAGAAAAGAATGTTTATATCTAAACGCATTAAACTAGAACTCACCAGCGTTAGCTGACTTTAGTATACATTTCAGGTAAAGGAAGAAAAGGTCGTGCGAGGGCGTGAAGGTTACCCGACACAAGACTGACATCCCACTTTTGTTTGTTAAGACTTCCGCTGTTATGAAATGTAATTGAATGATGAATGTTTTTAATTTAAGTTCAGCATTTATGACTATGTTTATGAGTAAATCCAACAAGTGAGGTTACCCGAGAAAGGGGCCTTACATCTATTTATCTTTTTACTCTGATTATTTTTTATGAATTTAACTATAGCTTCGCAGTCTGTTCTGACTGTAAAGTCTTTGTGTAAAAATAGTTTAAATTTTTCTAAAGCATTAATTAAAGCTTGTATTTCAAAATCTAAGCTGGTCCAAGTGGATCCAACTTTAAAACTTCCGCTGTAATAAGAACAAATCTTTTCTTATTTTTTATAACTATGTACGTTTGCTTTGCAAATGAGGACTGCTCCCCATCCGTCTTTGCATCCATCAACTTCTATAATAATGTAATCTGTTATAAGTGGTAATTCTAAGGGTTTAATCTCTTTGACCTTTTCTTTAATCTTTTTTATCAGAATCACATCTTCATTATTAAAATGTCTTTGTCCGTTTTTAGTAGTTTTACTGTATAATGGTCCAACTAATTTTGAAAGATTTTGGATAAACTTTCTAGCATAGTTTACTAGGCCTAAAAAAGCTTGAATTTGTTTTAAATTTGTAAGTTTTTCTAATTTTTTGTAGAAATATGTGGTTGTAACTCAATTTTTCCGTTGCCAATTTCTAATCCTAAAAAAGAGATTTTTCTTTTAAATAATTCCATTTTTCTTTTAGATACTAATATCCCATTCTTTTTTATTTCTTCAAATACTTGTTGTAAATGTTTTTCATGTTCTTGAACAGTTTCGCTTGCTACTAGTATATCATCGATTTAGACTAGGCAAAATTTGTATTTGAGAAATATACTGTCCATAAATCTTTGAAAAATTGAAGGGGCGTTCTTTAGCCCGAAGCTAAGAACATTCCATTCATATAGGCCTTCAGAACTTGTGAAGGCTGTCTATTTTTTAAAGTCTTCATCCAAATGTAATTGATTAAAACCTGATTTTAAATCAAATTTAGAAAATACTTTGTTGTTTTGTATTAACTGGATTAAACTATCTTTGTTAGGAATATTATAGCCATCGTCTTCTGAGTTATCATTTAATCTTTTATAATTGTAAACTATTCTAGCTTTTCCTCTTTTTATTTCACTATGATTTTTAACTATGAAAGCCGATGATCCGTGAGGACTTTCAGACTTCCTAATTAGTCCTTGTTTAGTCATTTCGAGAATTTGTGTTCTAAATTCTTCTTTGTCTAGGGGACTATATTCTATGTTTTTGTTTCTTATTGTTATGTCTGGGTTTTTTATTTTAAATTTACAGACATACTTGACTTTAGAGTTTGTAATATTTTCTCCTATTAATCCTAGTCTTTCTAGGTGTAGGATTATGGGGTGATTTATACTTTTTGTTATATCTTTCCCTTTTTCTAATTCATGGTTTATAAAGTTGGTAAGTAATTGCAGAGATCTATTTTCTGCAACATTTTGTCTTTTGTTTTTGTTTAGAAATTCCAAGCTTTCTTTTTCTCCTTTTTTGTGAGCAATTTCATTCATGCTTTTATATCTAAAGGTTGGGAAACTGTAAATTTGTTTACTAATAGTTATGAAATTTCTTGTTATAGTAATTGCACCATTTAATCCTAGTATAAAGTTTAATCCTAAGACAAAATCTCTGGATTTAATGTGTTGTGGATTTATATTTATTTGTGGTATATCATATTTTGTGCTGTAATTTCCTGCAAAATCTAGGAATTGTATTCCTATTGGTTCTAGGTAATGTGTTATGTTTATTAATTTGTCTTCTACAGTTCTTGTCATTAATTTATATGTCAATGGTTTATGAAATTTTTCATGTGTCAAACTGTGTGATATTACACTTTTAGTTGCTCCTGTATTTACTAGAGCTGTTAAGTCTATTGGTGTGTTATTATCAAGCCATAATCTACACTGTATGTTTATCATATTCATAGATCCATTAGTTTGTATAAGGGTTTGGTCATTAGTTTGTATGGGATTTTGTTCTGGTTCTGTGGCCATGCTATTTAGTTCTGTAAGTACTACTGCTTGTTTTTTCTTTTCCATTAAATCTTCAAGTCTAGCGACTTTGTTACCCATAATTTCTATTTTTAATTTATTGACTTCTATGGCTAGTTCTAGTTTTTCTATTTTTTCATCTTATTCATTTATATTCTTATTTATATTTTGACTGGTACTTGGTGTTTCTATACTGTAGACATCATTTAAACAAATATGACATATTTCTTTAAAGCATATGTTTCATTGAGATCTTTTTTCTATGCTTGGGTAGTATTCACAAATATAACATTTAATATAATTGTTTCCTTTTTTATGTTTCCAATCATGTTTATATTCTTCTGGATTTGTATATGTATATGAGATTTTTGTTATTGGTTTTTCTTTTTCGCTATATATGCTGTATATTGATTCATTATCTGTGTGATCTGTATCTAAGGCTTCTATTTCGTAGTCGTTAATTTGCTCTACTAGATTACTCCTTTCTATATTTTTATTCCTATTTGGGAATTTGTTAGCCAAATGCTCTGTATCTCCACATATAAAACATTTACACGTCCTAGTATGAGGTTTTCTAACGTATTTATTCTGATATTTTTTATATGGTTTGTATTCCTTTTTATATGTAGTACTTTTTCTAATTTTCTTTTTCTTATCATAATATCCATATGCTTGTGGTGTATAAATAGCTGTTTTGCAAAATGCAAAAGCATTTCTTTTTAACTGTTCTTGTAATGCAACTTCTTTGCATTTTTCTTCTAGAATACTAAATGTAAAGGTTATTCTAGGTCCTATTCCTAAGTTTTCTATATTTCCATACTGTAATTTCCAGGCTTCATGTATAGTTTTTCCTAAATCTCCTGGTAATTTTATAAAATATTTGTCACATAGGTTATCGTCCATAGCTTGTCCTGTTTGTGCTAATAACCTTGTGAAATCTAGTGTAAATTCATTTATGTATTTCATATCAGCTATACTTAGTTGTTCTAGATTTCTAATGGCTGTATCTTGTAGTAGACTGTTATTTTTTGCCGGGTCTACTCCTAAAATAAGAACTCTTATTTGAGATGTAAAATTATAAGGATTGTCTCCTATGGCTTTTAGTCTGTTTATTTGGTCTGGACTGTGGGCTTTTTTGCTTTGCCATATTCCTAAGGCTGTTGGGCCTAAGGTTGTTTCTAGATAAGAAAACATATCCATGCTTTCTTTTTTGTTGGTTTCCCACATTCTTACTACTGTTTGTTCCCATATGAAAACTTCATCTACCCATAACTAAGGTTTTTGTTGTTCTAATAATAGCATACTACCGCTAAAATTTTTTCCTATAGTTAGCCTATTTCCTATTCCTTTGTAACTTGACTCTTGTTGGTAGCGTGTGACTGGTTTAGTCCATGGTTCTCTACCCATATTTTCATATGAATTGTCTCCTACTACTTCAGTATATTGTCTTTTGGGTTGTTTTAGTTCAGGGTTCTTGAGGTTACTTTCAAGATTATGTTTATAGAAATCCGAGATCATGGTGTCTCCTTTGACTATACTTTTTACTAACGGTAAAATAAAATCTTCGAGTAATTTATTATAACTTTGTTCATATGTCATACTTAGTGTAGTCATACATTCTACTATCATGTCGTCTACTTCTTTCTGTATATTTAGTTCTGTAAATTTTCTATTTGTTATTTGTTCATATGATTTGTTTGTTTCTTCTGTTTTAAAAATTGTATTTGTCTCTTCTATTGAATGATCTAGTAGACTATAATCTATGTCTGTGTCTATATTTTCTTGTTCAAATTTTGTGAATTCTGAATTTATATATTCATCATCACTTTCTTCATTTTCTGTATCGTATATAGGTTGTCCGTATTCAGATTCGTTATCTGATTCAATATTCATAAAGTTATATTGTGGTTGTTCTGGTGGTTCTGATGGCTGTCCTTCAGAATAACTACTACTTTCTTCGTATCTATTGCTTTCTTGTTTAAAATCTGTAAATCTTAAGCTTTGTATACCATCTATTCCTTCATATATATGACTTCTTTTAGGTACTAATGTTGAACTTTCTGTTTCTGTTAAATCGTTTATCTGCCATTCTAATCCTGCTAATTCTTCAGGATCAATTTTTACTGGTTCTATCATTTGTATAGATTTTGACGCGACTGTATTTACTATTCCTTCTATATTTACTTTGTATTTCATACCTGACCTATTGCTAGCTTTTCCTAAGACTCCTATACTTATTACTATGTTGTTTCCTTCATAGTTTTCGTATCCTTTTGTTTGTAGGGCTATTTTTAGTTTTTGTAAATCTTTTATGTCTTTTAATATTCCAGATGTACAATAAAAAAGGGCTGTATTTTGACTTAAATCTATTTCCATCCCTGAAATTATTGCTTTTTTCATATCTATTTTCCAACTTTTATCTAATATTAAAGCTAGAAGTTTAGTTCCTAGGTTTTTCTTCCTAGGGCTTTGATTCCTACGACTATAAGTCCTGTGTGTATAAACTGTTTTCCTGATTGTTTAATTTTTTGAATAGTTTCTGGTGAGAATAAATCTATTTCTACCATTTTATCTATTACTCGTAAACTTTCTTCTCTATTACTTTGTATTAACGTTGTATTAACATTTAACCTTCCTGTCTGATATAAAATTCTAGGATTTAAGATGTCTGGTTGGTGTTGGTTGTATAAGTCTATGTTTTTGTCTAGGTCTATTTCTTCTTCTATCTGTATTGATTGTTGTGTACTTCTAGAGGATGATCATTTCTTTAAAATTCTGTTTAAAAAGGTGTCAGATGTAATAACATCTCTTATGTTACTAGTAGATTTTCTAGATCCTTGGACTATTTGTTTATTCATTATTGTTAGGTTTCCAATGTTTATATGGTTTTGGCTTTTTATCACTTATATGTATTGTATTTAACTTATTTATAAGTTGATCTATTTCGTTAGAACCTTTTCCTTCTTCTAGTGTATGTTTATTTTTGTTAATATTTTTTAATTCTAGTAAAATTTGATTATTTTGTTCTCTTATATATTCTAAATTGTCTGTGAATTTTTTAACTTCTTCTGTTTCTTTATTTATTAAACGTATAATTTTTTCAAAAAAGTATTTTTTGTCTACTGATTCTTTTTGTAGACTGAAACCCAAATTTATTATAAGGTCTGTGATACTATTTAGATGTGTATTATCTGTATGAAGACTATGCGTATGAAGTTCTTTAAACCTACAGATATGACTATAATAACTACTATTTATATTTTTATGATCGCTTTTGTCTGAAAATTCTAGATTTAAGAATTCTAGTTTTTTGAAAGTTCTGGAGGATTCAATAATTATTTAAAAATCCGATTTCTTTAGTGAACACCTTGCTTTTTAAACTTCTTCTCATAATATTTTTCTATACCCCGATTTTTCATAAAAGTAAAAAAATCATTTATTAAACATACGAGTTTATAAAAACCTTTGATAACTTTTTCTAAATTAGTAAATCAAAGCAAGTTTTTTCCCTAATCTTCACCTAAGCGGGTTTCCACATGAATAGGACTTAAGCATACCAAGCTGCCTGATATGGACCTGTCTTAGTCTTTTAGATATTAGGAAAACCTTTGCTCTGATACCAATTAAGGTTGGGTAGCAGAGTTTTTTTTTTTTTTACACACTCGCAAAAAGTAAGACATAAACACATACTTGTAAAAAGTAAGACATAACATAAAGACTTACAGTGTATTTGCAGTGGATGGTAGATAGTATTTGCAGCGGAGAAGTTGTAGAGTTGCAGCAGAAAAACTTTTTTTTTAACTATGGGGTATAGTATGAAGAACTGAAGAAAATTAAGTTAGTGTTTTTCTAAAGAAATCAGAGAGAGAGATTTTAAGCTTCCATAAGAACGAAATTCTTATTGATTCTTGATAAATTTCGGTGTCTTTACAACTGAATTCTTCGTGCCTTTAAATAGGCAGGAGTCTAAGCTATCATACAAAACAAAAAAGAGCGCACCATGCGCACTAACTATCAATCGTACAAAGATATTTTCTTTTTTGTCTATTCTTTCTAAAAGCAACATGTTTTTAGCTTCAACTATTTCTACTTTCTGCTTTAGCTTACTGTATTCAATATGATTTTGAATCGAATGTGTATTCTTTCCCTGTTGTATAAGCTGTTTTTGCAGATTAGCTATAGTTTCTTCTTGAGTCTTTATTATCTGTTCTTGACTCGTCTTTATAACTTGTGAAAAAGTTTGAACCTCTTCAGGTTCAATGAAGCAACTGTCTATACCAAAATGGTTTCTAGTTGTGTCTAATGCTTCAGAGAAGCTGTAGTATCCTTTATAAATAGGGCCGGGACACTGTATATACTTTGCCACTGTTTCCCATTTATTAAAAATACCAAATTTTGTTCCTCAAAAGATTATATAATGTGTAAATTTTTGAGGAAGCTGGACTTGTTTTTCAGGGCATTTCACTCCCTGTTCGCTAAAGTAAATACTTAGCGCATTTAAAACCTGAACTTTAAAAGAGGACGCGTGTGGCATGGTTTGTATATGCCACAAGTTGTCTAGTAGACACTGCTGTTTATCTGTGAGTTTTATTCCGGGATTGAGACGGAATTTCATGTGTGTGTCATTGCAGGCTTGCAGGTCATATGTACCAAAAGAGAATATAGGGGGATTGTGTGGAGAAGTGGGTTTTTGGGCTTGTTTTTGGATTTGTTTATGGGCCTGTTTTTTGTATATCATGTTTTGGATGAAGGTGTTTGGTCTTTGAGAAGTCTGTGTGTTTTGGGAAGGTTGCGTAAGGAAGTAAGGGGGAGTTGTCTAGTACTTTGTAGAATTGGAGGTAAAAGGGCCGTCTGTCTAGAACTGTGTATTTTTTCGGCCATGATGGATTGACTGAGCAGTTTTTCTGTTTCTTCTTCGTTGTTAGACGAGATGCTCATGGGGGAAGGGTTTTGTTTATACTGTAATGGTCTGATGACCACTTTCTCTTTTCCTTTTAGCTTTCTATCCATCTGAACAAAACAATTTGTTAATATTTTGAGATAATAAATCAGCTATCCCGTTCTCTTTTCCCTTTATATGTTCAAATTGTATAGAATACCCGCTACCTTGTATAACATTTTGTAAATTTACCCATGATGTATTGCAAAATACATCCGTTTTACTGTCTATTTTATTCCCACTTTGTGTTTGTTTTGCGTCGGTTTTCTTCTATAACTGCTTGTTCTTAATATTTCTATATATTTTGGTTGTTAGGTCACAAAGGAAGCAGATATGATTGAAAACGAAGAAGAACGAGTTTCCGGTTCGTGCGAGAGGGCTGTGGATAAAAAGAAAGAAACTTTCTGGATTTTTACCCCTGTAGCGTAGCGCGATAGGTCGTGGAATTTCGTCGCGCTACGCGAGGATTGCAAAATGTCAGAATTACCCTTTTTAATGATTGCCCGACTGTTTTGTCTTTTCTAGGGACCTCGCGCTGCACGAGGGTGTGCAAGATCCCGTCGCGCTACGCGACGGGTGGTTTTTCGCAGAAATTGTTTTAAAACCCCAAAAATTAGAAACCCTAGAGGAGGAACGAGCCTGAAGCGGCTGGAGGCGACGAAAAGTGACGGCAAAAGTTGAAAAGGAGGAGGAGAAGTGGATATTGATCAAGAACAAGCGTTGGGATCAAAGAATTGTAGCCGGATTCACCTCGGGTTACATATTTTTGATTCGTTCTTGTTTTCTTGTCAATTCTAACATGATGAACAGCCTAGTTACTTATTGTTTTATAATTTTGAACATGTTTCTTGGCTAGATTCTTGTTGTCTACCTAGGTGTTGATGAATACATACGATTGACATTAGGTTTTATCCGGTTTTGGATGATTTGCATGTGATGAACTCATGATGTAACAAAATTGGTTTGGATTATTGGATGTTTTATGTGTGTCTATGATTGTTTATGGATTGATGATTTACTCCTCGTGTGCCTTGGTGAATGTCTTTCATGTAATAGGTGCATGCTAGATCAATTACTGTGTGTTTTTTATTAGTGGGTGGTTAACTGCGTACGAGTTCACCATAGGGTAATCTTCTTGATATAGATAGTTTAGATGTGCAACCAATCTCGATAGCTGTGAGGTGAGAGATTGTCAGTTTGTCTAGGGTGTTAGATTGCTAGTTTAGAGGCTTTGTGAGAAGATCTTGCTAGTTTGTCTCATATCTGTGTTTACCGAATCCAAAAGGAAAATCCTAGTTATCCCTTGCACTTAGGTGTATTGAGACTTTCGCGCTATGAGGTAGATTGTCTAGCGGATACTTCTTGAGTAAATTGGAGGACCTGTGAGGGAAATCCATCCAACCGGTGTTTTAACAGCTTTTAGGTTTCTTGGTTGACAATCCTTGAGAAGGGTCGAGGGTGCTCTAGGTTTCCTTTGAGTTTAGTATTTTAAGATCCCGGTATCACGTCAGTTCCCTTATCGATAGAACCTTTGTCAAGCATGTGTAGGATTCGGGCCTAGGTAGTGCTTTCACCCTATCTGTTTTCGTTCCGTAGTTATTGTCACGCTAGTTTGTTTGTCCTCGTCTTTTCCTTTATTTTCTTTAGTTTATTTCTCTCTTAAATAAAAGAAACCCCCCTTTTTTGTAATTAGTTATCCTGCATCTGAGTCAGTATTTCGTTGTACATACAGTGTCCGTAGGTTCGATACTCGGTCTTATCTATCTATTCTGCAAACGATCGGTACACTTGCCGTATTGTGCGCGTTAGTTTAGGTTTGTCCGTTTTATTATAAATATTAGAACTTGTAGATTTTTACGTATAGTTCGCGTCACACCAAGTTTTTGGCGCCGTTGCCGGGGACACTTGGCAATAGCGAAATTGACTTTGATTTTAGGATTTGTGTATATTTTCTTTTATTTGGGTGTTTTAGATTAGGTTGTATTTCTTTATTTTTCTCTTTATTTTTATTTTTATTTATTTTGAAAGAAGAGGAAGATGTGGTGCGAGAATTGTGGTGGACCCCATTGGACGCAGCAATGTCAGCATTTTTATTCATATGGGTATTCTGCGCACCGGTACGATGAGAGATATCAGGAGGATGATGCGTTGGCGAGATCGTACCATTTGATGGAGCTGATGGAAAAGGAAGCGAGAGCCAAAGACATCAAATGGAGAGCTGAGATGGATCTTCTGACAAGTCAGATTGAAGCACTTAAACTTGCAATGGCTACATCTATGAAGCAGATAGAGGATCGTGTGATTGATGATTCATTAGAGCCGGAGACGAGAACGGACAGCGGAGTTTTTGCTATTTCCGATAGTTCTTCCCAAGTCCCACCTCCGGCTCGGCATATATTTGATTTTGAGGATCCGGATGTAGAAGAACACATCCAAGCTTATTTGAGGCACGATCTGCAGGCGGACAGACCAGCTGATGTGGAGAGAGACGTGATTTTTGCTGTAGAGGATACACTTGTTCCGAGTGTAGATGAGGCTGTAGTTGCTCACTTCCGAGCGCAGGAGGAGAGTCTTCACATCCCATCAGCAGAAGAAGTCAGGCAGATTGATTGGAGTGCCCGGTTTGCTGAGATGGAGGCCCGGTGGGCAGAGGAAGGTGAAGTATTCGACACACCAGGACCAGAGACGTTAATGGATGAGTCAGTCCCACCTCTGGTTCAGCAGGATGTCCCAATTCAGCCGATTTCCGCATTGTGGGCCGATTTTGATGATGAGTTGGAGTTTTCATATGATCCCGTGACCACAGAGCATCCTAATGATCAGATTGATGAGGAAAGTGAGAAAGCCAAGATAGAGGATGACATGACGAAGGAGGAGGAGCATGTACTATCCTCGGAGTTTGAGTTTGGTGACGATTTGGTTGGTTTTACAACTCAAGAGGCTGATGAGGTGTGTGACCCTGTTGGTGACATTACCACTCTCGAGACATTACTTTATGGAGAGCCAGCAGCATTTATCGAGCAGTCACCAAACCGAGAGGATGAAGAAGAAGTGATGGAGATGGAGCGACCACTTCTTGTTGAGGATGAGCAAACCCCAAGTGTGGGGATTGCTGATGATGATAGCCGGCCCGTGGATGACGACGATGATTATGGATCGCCACCCAGATCCAACGTGCCACGGGATAGGGCGAGAGAGCGCCTGGACCGGCGCATTTCGAGGACACAAACCTGGTCGATTAGAGGTCCTGCAGTTGTTCCAGACTGCAGAGATGACCATGCTCCTCATTACATGCATGGCATACAGTTCGGTCCAGGAAAATTCAAGTCTTGGTGGCCCGACTCGAGTCTGTTTCGAGTCTTCTGGGGCCTGGTTGTTGGATTCTTCCCGTCCATCGACAAGAGAATGAAATTGAGTAAAAATGATGGGAAGAGGATTAAGGAGAGGCCTCCTGATTGAGTTTACTTGTGAGGCACGAGTCTGGCTGAAGACTCTTCTGTAAACTTAGCGCTACTGGGAGGCAACCTAGATTTTCGCTTTAGTTATTTATTTGCTTTATTTTAGCTGTCATTGTGTTTGTTGCTTCTCCTGTTCTGTGATTCGTCCTCATTATTTTGGCTGCTTGTATTTTGTACATTATTTGTTTAGTTTAGTTTTATTTTTATTCTATTATTTGTGTCAGTGTTATGCTGCTCGGGTTTTGCTTGTTTTTGTTTTGCAGGTTTTGTGTTTTGATGTTTGCATGCAGGGATTATAATTGATTTTTGAAAGAGTTTTTAGCAGCAGAATGCGGGTCACCAGGTATGTTTGTTTTTGTAAATGGTGGTTGGAAGTTTTGGGAAATAAGGGGTGAGAAATTTGACTAAGTGTTGGAAAATTTTGAAACTTTCTGTCAAATTCCACCCCTCGCGCTACGCGACGCTTTGCTCGTCCCCCGTCGCGCTACGCGAAAAAAAAAATTAGCAGCGAGAACACAACGAGAGCGAAGTGTGGGGATGCTGAATCCTCAACAAGGCTTTGGGAGCTGCTGCATGCTTGGAGCATATTGACCCGCCAAAATACCAGCTAAGTCTTTTCCATTTTCTTTTACTTTTCCCTGTTTTTGTTTTTGAGTCGTGTTTCCATTCCTGCATTGAAGACAATGCAAAGTTTAAGTGTGGGGATGGGACACTGTCGTTTAGTTTTGTTTTTTTCGTTTAGAGTGTGTTTTTTTTTTTTATTGAAAAAAAAAAAATTTGAAATTGTTCCTGAATTGATTGTGAATTTATGAGAAAAATAATTTAGCAGTTCGTTGATTATCATTTAATTGAAACTTGTGAGAAGGAAATCATAGCAAACTTGTGATGTGTTGGTAGGTCTAGTTATCTAGCAAGCCCTTGAAAATTTAATTAAGAATAATATTAACTTGGGTTTCTACATTCCTTTAGGCCGATAGTGTAATTTCGACCGGTAGGGTGCGGTAGGTAAAGTCCTGATTTGCTCGAATCTTGTGTCTATAGAATCTCTAGTTTATTTCCCCCTTTTCCTCTGTTCTGCGATGGCAGAGACCTGGGAAAGGAGCGCGTCGCCCTGTTGCTATAGACGCATAACAGGTTCACGCTCATGATCAAAATTAAAAGATGCCCAAAAAGCTATAAGCTTGATCAAAAAAAAAAATTAAAAAAAAATAAAATAAATAAAAAAATAAAAAATAAAAAAATAATAATAAATAAATATGGGCCAGCTGTAAATTATTGCAAGTGATCTGATGGAAAAAACATAAGAGTATTTTATATTCACGAGTTTATTCGTTAAAATAGCTTATCATAACTAATCCTTGCCAAGCCCGAAAGTAGGTAGCTTAGTGCCAAGAGGATGTGGGTCACGGTTAATTGGGTAAATATATAAAATATTTTTGGCTTGTTTAGTTTCCTAGATTTAAAATGGACCAGTATACCAGCAATCACGGTTTCTATGTCGGTATTTCCCTTTGTTAATATGAAATGATTTAATTCGGGCTCGCTAATCTTTGATCTCTTTATTCTAATCTTTTTCAGGGACGAAAAAGAGTTAAGTGTGGGGATGTGATGTATTGCAAAATACATCCGTTTTACTGTATATTTTATTCCCACTTTGTGTTTGTTTTGCGTCGGTTTTCTTCTATAACTGCTTGTACTTAATATTTCTATATATTTTGGTTGTTAGGTCACAAAGGAAGCGGATATGATTGAAAACGAAGAAGAACGAGTTTCCGGTTCGTGCGAGAGGGCTGTGGATAAAAATAAAGAAACTTTCTGGATTTTTACCCCTGTAGCGTAGCGCGACAGGTCGTGGAATTTCGTCGCGCTACGCGAGGATTGCAAAATGTCAGAATTACCCTTTTTAATGATTGCCCGACTGTTTTGTCTTTTCTGGGGACCTCGCGCTACGCGAGGGTGTGCAAGATCCCGTCGCGCTATGCGACGGGTGGTTTTTCGCAGAAATTGTTTTAAAACCCCAAAAATTAGAAACCCTAGAGGAGGACACGAGGAGGAACGAGCGTGGAGCGGCTGGAGGCGACGAAAAGTGACGGCAAAAGACAAAAAGGAGGAGGAGAAGTGGATATTGATCAAGAACAAGCGTTGGGATCGAAGAATTGAAGCCGGATTCACCTCGGGTTACATATTTTTGATTCGTTCTTGTTTTCTTGTCAATTCTAACATGATGAACAGCCTAGTTACTTATTGTTTTATAATTTTGAACATGTTTCTTGGCTAGATTCTTGTTGTCTACCTAGGTGTTGATGAATACATACGATTGACATTAGGTTTTATCCGGTTTTGGATGATTTGCATGTGATGAACTCATGATGTAACAAACTTGGTTTGGATTATTGGATGTTTTATGTGTGTCTATGATTGTTTATGGATTGATGATTTACTCCTCGTGTGCCTTGGTGAATGTCTTTCATGTAATAGGTGCATGCTAGATCAATTACTGTGTGTTTTTGATTAGTGGGTGGTTAACTGCGTACGAGTTCACCATAGGGTAATCTTCTTGATATAGATAGTTTAGATGTGCAACCAATCTCGATAGCTGTGAGGTGAGAGATTGTCGGTTTGTCTAGGGTGTTAGATTGCTAGTTTAGAGATTTTTTGTGAGAAGATCTTGCTAGTTTGTCTCATATCTGTGTTTACCAAATCCAATAGGAAATCAATAGTTATCCCTTGCACTTAGGTGTATTGAGACTTTCGCGCTGTGAGGTAGATTGTCTAGCGGATACTTCTTGAGTAAATTGGAGGACCTGTGAGGGAAATCCATCCAACCGGTGTTTTAACAGCTTTTAGGTTTCTTGGTTGACAATCCTTGAGAAGGGTCGAGGGTGCTCTAGGTTTCCTTTGAGTTTAGTATTTTAAGATCCCGGTATCACGTCAGTTCCCTTATCGATAGAACCTTTGTCAAGCATGTGTAGGATTCGGGCCTAGGTAGTGCTTTCACCCTATCTGTTTTCGTTCCGTAGTTATTCTCACGCTAGTTTGTTTGTCCTCGTCTTTTCCTTTATTTTCTCTAGTTTATTTCTCTCTTAAATAAAAGAAACCCCCCTTTTTTGTAATTAGTTATCCTGCATCTGAGTCAGTATTTCGCTGTACATACAGTGTCCGTAGGTTCGATACTCGGTCTTATCTATCTATTCTGCAAACGATCGGTACACTTGCCGTATTGTGCGTGTTAGTTTAGGTTTGTCCGTTTTATTATAAATATTAGAACTTGTAGGTTTTTGCGTATAGTTCGCGTCACATCAACCCACCTTGTTCTATTTATCTTTTTACTCTGATTATTTTTTATTAATTTAACTATAGCTTCGCAGTCTGTTCTGACTGTAAAGTCTTTGTGTAAAAATAGTTTAAATTTTTCTAAAGCATTAATTAAAGCTTGTATTTCAAAATCTAAGCTGGTCCAAGTGGATCCAACTTTAAAACTTCCGCTGTAATAAGAACAAATATTTTCTTCTTTTTTATAACTATGTACGTTTGCTTTGCAAATGAGGACTGCTCCCCATCCGTCTTTGCATCCATCAACTTCTATAATAATGTAATCTGTTATAAGTGGTAATTCTAAGGGTTTAATCTCTTTGACCTTTTCTTTAATCTTTTTTATCAGAATCACATCTTCATTATTAAAATGTCTTTGTCCGTTTTTAGTGGTTTTACTGTATAATGGTCCAACTAATTTTGAAAGATTTGGGATAAACTCTCTAGCATAGTTTACTAGGCCTAAAAAAGCTTGAATTTGTTTTAAATTTGTAAGTTTTTCTGGAAAATCAAGAATTTTTGTAGAAATATGTGGTTGTAACTCAATTTTTCCGTTGCCAATTTCTAATCCTAAAAAAGAGATTTTTCTTTTAAATAATTCCATTTTTCTTTTAGATACTAATATCCCATTCTTTTTTATTTCTTCAAATACTTGTTGTAAATGTTTTTCATGTTCTTGAACAGTTTCTCTTGCTACTAGTATATCATCGATTTAGACTAGGCAAAATTTGTATTTGAGAAATATACTGTCCATAAATCTTTGAAAAATTGAAGGGGCGTTCTTTAGCCCGAAGCTAAGAACATTCCATTCATATAGGCCTTCAGAACATGTGAAGGCTGTCCATTTTTTAAAGTCTTCATCCAAATGTAATTGATTAAAACCTGATTTTAAATCAAATTTAGAAAATACTTTGTTGTTTTGTATTAACTGGATTGGACTATCTTTGTTAGGAATATTATAGTCATCGTCTTCTGTGTTATCATTTAATCTTTTATAATTGTAAACTATTCTAGCTTTTCCTCTTTTTATTTCACTATGATTTTTAACTATGAAAGCCGATGATCTGTGAGGACTTTCAGACTTCCTAATTTGTAACACCCTAGGCGAATCCCACATCGGCCGTGCACAAGAGAGATTCTTGGTTCATAAGAAATGCCATGCCTCTTAAATCAACAACGCGTTTTGGGGCTTAATGTAGTGGATGAGAGGAGAACTCCACAGTTAAGCGTGCTTGGGTGGGAGTAATCCAGGGATGGGTGACCCGTGGGAAGTTTTCACCCGGGCAACCAAAAACAAATCCGTGAGCTCTTAGTGGGCAAAGCGGACAATATTGTTGGTATGAGGGGCCGGATGTTACATAATTAGTCCTTGTTTAGTCATTTCGAGAATTTGTGTTCTAAATTCTTCTTTGTTTAGGGGACTATATTCTATGTTTTTGTTTCTTATTGTTATGTCTGGGTTTTTTATTTTAAATTTACAGACATACTTGACTTTAGAGTTTGTAATATTTTCTCCTATTAATCCTAGTCTTTCTAGGTGTAGGATTATGGGGTGATTTATACTTTTTGTTATATCTTTCCCTTTTTCTAATTCATGGTTTATAAAGTTGGTAAGTAATTGCAGAGATCCATTTTCTGCAACATTTTGTCTTTTATTTTTGTTTAGAAATTCCAAGCTTTCTTTTTCTCCTTTTTTGTGAGCAATTTCATTCATGCTTTTATATCTAAAGGTTGGGAAACTGTAAATTTGTTTACTAATAGTTATGAAATTTCTTGTTATAGTAATTACACCATTTAATCCTAGTATAAAGTTTAATCCTAAGACAAAATCTCTGGATTTAATGTGTTGTGGATTTATATTTATTTGTGGTATATCATATTTTGTGCTGTAATTTCCTGCAAAATCTAGGAATTGTATTCCTATCGGTTCTAGGTAATGTGTTATGTTTATTAATATGTCTTCTACAGTTCTTGTCATTAATTTATATGTCAATGGTTTATGAAATTTTTCATGTGTCAAACTGTGTGATATTACACTTTTAGTTGCTCCTGTATCTACTAGAGCTGTTAAGTCTATTGGTGTGTTATTATCAAGCCATAATCTACACTGTATGTTTATCATATTCATAGATCCATTAGTTTGTATAAGGGTTTGGTCATTAGTTTGTATGGGATTTTGTTCTGGTTCTGTGGCCATGCTATTTAGTTCTGTAAGTCTACTGCTTGTTTTTTCTTTTCCATTAAATCTTCAAGTCTAGCGACTTTGTTACCCATAATTTCTATTTTTAATTTATTGACTTCTATGGCTAGTTCTAGTTTTTCTATTTTTTCATCGTATTCATTTATATTCTTATTTATATTTTGACCGGTACATGGTGTTTCTATACTGTAGACATCATTTCAACAAATATGACATATTTCTTTAAAGCATATGTTACATTGAGATCTTTTTTCTATGCTTGGGTAGTATTCACAAATATAACATTTAATATAATTGTTTCCTTTTTTATGTTTCCAATCATGTTTACATTCTTCTGGATTTGTATATGTATATGAGATTTTTGTTATTGGTTTTTCTTTTTCGCTATATATGTTGTATATTGATTCATTATCTGTGTGATCTGTATCTAAGGCTTCTATTTCGTAGTCGTTAATTTGCTCTACTAGATTACGCCTTTCTATATTTTTATTCCTATTTGTGCATTTGTTAGCCAAATGCTCTGTATCTCCACATATAAAACATTTACACGTCCTAGTATGAGGTTTTCTAACGTATTTATTCTGATATTTTTTATATGGATTGTATTCCTTTTTATATGTAGTACTTTTTCTAATTTTCTTTTTCTTATCATAATATCCATATGCTTGTGGAGTATAAATAGCTGTTTTGCAAAATGCAAAAGCATTTCTTTTTAACTGTTCTTGTAATGCAACTTCTTTGCATTTTTCTTCTAGAATACTAAATGTAAAGGTTATTCTAGGTCCTATTCCTAAGTTTTTTATATTTCCATACTGTAATTTCCAGGCTTCATGTATAGTTTTTCCTAAATCTCCTGGTAATTTTATAAAATATTTGTCACATAGGTTATCGTCCATAGCTTGTCCTATTTGTGCAAATAACCTTGTGAAATCTAGTGTAAATTCATTTATGTATTTCATATCAGCTATACTTAGTTGTTCTAGATTTCTAATGGCTGTATCTTGTAGTAGACTGTTATTTTTTGCCGGGTCTACTCCTAAAATAAGAACTCTTATTTGAGATGTAAAATTATAAGGATTGTCTCCTATGGCTTTTAGTCTGTTTATTTGGTCTGGACTGTGGGCTTTTTTGGTTTGCCATATTCCTAAGTCTGTTGGGCCTAAGGTTGTTTCTAGATAAGAAAACATATCCATGCTTTCTTTTTTGTTGGTTTCCCACATTCTTACTACTGTTTGTTCCCATATGAGAACTTCATCTACCCATAACTGAGGTTTTTGTTGTTCTAATAATAGCATACTACCGCTAAAATTTTTTCCTATAGGTAGCCTATTTCCTGTTCCTTTGTAACTTGACTCTTGTTGGTAGCCTGTGACTGGTTTAGTCCATGGTTCTCTACCCATATTTTCATATGAATTGTCTCCTACTACTTCAGTATATTGTCTTTTGGGTTGTTTTAGTTCAGGGTTCATGAGGTTACTTTCAAGATTATGTTTATAGAAATCCGAGATCATGGTGTCTCCTTTGACTATACTTTTTACTAACGGTAAATTAAAATCTTCGAGTAATTTATTATAACTTTGTTCATATGTCATACTTAGTGTAGTCATACATTCTACTATCATGTCGTCTACTTCTTCCTGTATATTTAGTTCAGTAAATTTTCTATTTGTTATTTGTTCATATGATTTGTTTGTTTCTTCTGTTTTAAAATTTGTATTTGTCTCTTCTGTTGAATGATCTAGTAGACTATAATCTATGTCTATGTCTATATTTTCTTGTTCAAATTTTGTGAATTCTGAATTTATATATTCATCATCACTTTCTTCATTTTCTGTATCGTATATAGGTTGTCCGTATTCAGATTCGTTATCTGATTCAATATTCATAAAGTTATATTGTGGTTGTTCCGGTGGTTCTGATGGTTGTCCATCAGAATAACTACTACTTTCTTCGTATCTATTGCTTTCTTGTTTAAAATCTGTAAATCTTAAGCTTTGTATACCATCTATTCCTTCATATATATGACTTCTTTTAGGTACTAATGTTGAACTTTCTGTTTCTGTTAAATCGTTTATCTGCCATTCTAATCCTGCTAATTCTTCAGGTGTAAGGCCCCAAACCCGGGAGGCCTCACTCGTTGGATTTACTCATTCACAAACAGTTCTTAAACATGAATATCAAATAACGCAGCGGAATCATTCATTCAACATAACTAAAAACTTGTTCATACATGCGGAAGCGTACATTGTCAATTACATAAACTTAACATAAACAACTCATAACGGGATGCCAGTCTTCATGATTGACCGGGTAACTCTTCTCGCTTGCCAAGCATCACCGTCCATCGTCCATACCTGCCTTAACCTGAATGTGCATACTAAAAAGTCAGCTACGCTGGTGAGTTCTAGCATTTCATAAAAACTTTAACATCAACATTTGCCAAAAACGTATCATTCATTTAGTAAAAACCTTTCACAAAAGCATGTAATAATCTAACATCTTTAAAAAGGTTTCGTACCCATATCATCATCAACATCATAATCATAAACACCGTTAAACGGATCGTTCATTTAAAACCTTTAACATTCATTTAAGTCATACATTATTATCTAAATCTGTGTTACCCTTCGTTCCGTCATTTAGTATGGTATTGCCCCTAAGGCTAACTGCACGAACACCGACAATACCATACATTCCGTCAATTCCCTTTTGGTATTGCCCCCAAGGCTAACTGCGCGAGGACCGACAATACCCATTCAGTTGCCCTTATGGCTCTCATGTCCATAAACCGACAACTTCCATCGACGGCCACGGCTCACGGCCAATGACACCGTCGGATCATAATTTAACCTTACATAGGGTCACGTTAACCCCTGAGTAACCGTCGTTACTCCCTTTACCAGTTGTACAACATCATAACCATTGACATGCCACAGAGACAATGCCCCTGTTGTTCTTGTGGCAACTATGGCTCGCTGTCCATAATCTACCACAAGGCTGGGAATCTCATTTCCCAGACTTCATTCGTCAATTCCATTCATTCGACAGATTAGATTTGTAATGACTTCTTTAAAACCTTTACCTCTTTCTCTTCTCATTAAACATTTCCTCATTTAGACCGTTCATAAAACATTCATAACCCTTTTTGGCAAAAACACTTCAAAACCTTTCCTTTCGTAAACATCGTTTCGTTAAAACATCATTTCGTTAAAACATCATTTCGTTAAAACATCATTTCGTTAAACATCATTTCGTAAGTATGCACACCAGTCCAAAAACATTAACAAAACATTTAAAAGAGGGCTCTAGAACTCACCTGATACGCTAATATGGGTTGTCCTAAACGAAGGTCCAACAACGTCACTTCCGATCTGAATTGATTAGTTAAATACACATCAGACCAATCCCGACTCTAACGGTTTTATCATTCTAACATACTAACTTCACTGAACCAGTTCTGATGTCTGCGCACTTAGTAAGTGCGCAGACCCTGCTTCCTGCGCACTTAGCAAGTGCGCAGACCATGCTTCCTGCGCACTTAGCAAGTGCGCAGGTCCTTCCTCCTGCGCACTTAGCAAGTGCGCGGTCCCTCCTCCTGCGCACTTAGCAAGTGCGCAGGACCCTCCTCCTGCGCACTTAGCAAGTGCGCAGGACCTGCTCTGTGCGCACTTAGCAAGTGCGCACGACCTGTTCTTCGCGAAAACCCTAACTTTCGCATTCGGGTCTGATCAAGTCAAGATCCCGAACCTGTTGCATTCAAAACGTTCGTTTTCCATTAAGGAACTCAAATCCATGATTATCTTTCAGTTTCATCCGTTCACACCTTACCTTTTCACTGAAAACCCGAAAAACCCATAAACGAACTAAAACTCAGATTTAGGTCGGATCGTTACCTGAATCGAGCTTCTGATCCGGAGGTTCTTCTCACGAGTGCAAGAGACACGAGCGGGTGCAATCTTGTGCGATTCCGACACTTTCTCTCTCTACAGTTTTTCTCTCTCTAGAATTGCAAATGAGAGAAACATGTGGTGACCTTTGCTATTTATAGGGGAGACCTCCCCAAGCCCGGTTCGCGACTGACCCGGCCCGACTTCAGCCCGCTTGAACTCGTTAACTTTATTTCTCGACATTTTGGGATGTTACATCAGGATCAATTTTTACTGGTTCTATCATTTGTATAGATTTTGACGCGACTGTATTTACTATTCCTTCTATATTTACTTTGTATTTCATACCTGACCTATTGCTAGCTTTTCCTAAGACTCCTATACTTATTACTATGTTGTTTCCTTCATAGTTTTCGTATCCTTTTGTTTGTAGGGCTATTTTTAGTTTTTGTAAATCTTTTATATCTTTTAATATTCCAGGTGTACAATAAAAAAGGGATGTATTTTGACTTAAATCTATTTCCATCCCTGAAATTATTGCTTTTTTCATATCTGTTTTCCAACTTTTATCTAATATTAAAGCTAAAGTTTAGTTCCTAGGTTTTTTCTTCCTAGGGCTTTGATTCCTACGACTATAAGTCCTGTGTGTATAAACTGTTTTCTTGATTGTTTAATTTTTTGAATAGTTTCTGGTGAGAATAAATCTATTTCTACCATTTTATCTATTACTCGTAAACTTTCTTCTCTACTACTTTGTATTAACGTTGTATTAACATTTAACCTTCCTGTCTGATATAAAATTCTAGGATTTAAGATGTCTAGTTGGTGTTGGTTGTATATGTCTATGTTTTTGTCTAGGTCTATTTCTTCTTCTATCTGTATTGATTGTTGTGTACTTCTAGAGGATGATCCTTTCTTTAAAATTCTGTTTAAAAAGGTGTCAGATGTAATAACATCTCTTATGTTACTAGTAGATTTTCTAGATCCTTGGACTATTTGTTTATTCATTATTGTTAGGTTTCCAATGTTTATATGGTTTTGGCTTTTTATCACTTATATGTATTGTATTTAACTTATTTATAAGTTGATCTATTTCGTTAGAACCTTTTCCTTCTTCTAGTGTACGTTTATTTTTGTTAATATTTTTTAATTCTAGTAAAATTTGATTATTCTGTTATCTTATATATTCTAAATTGTCTGTGAATTTTTTAACTTCTTCTGTTTCTTTATTTATTAAACATATAATTTTTTCAAAAAAGTATTTATTGTCTATTGATTCTTTTTGTAGACTGAAACCCAAATTTATTATAAGGTGTGTGATACTATTTAGATGTGTATTATCTGTATGAAGACTATCCGTATGAAGTTCTTTAAACCTACAGATATGACTATAATAACTACTATTTATATTTTTATGATCGCTTTTATCTGAAAATTCTAGATTTAAGAATTCTAGTTTTTTGAAAGTTCTGGAGGATTCAATAATTATTTAAAAATCCGATTTCTTTAGTGAACACCTTGCTTTTTAAACTTCTTCTCATAATATTTTTCTATACCCCGATTTTTCATAAAAGTAAAAAAAATCATTTATTAAACATACGAGTTTATAAAAACCTTTGATAACTTTTTCTAAATTAGTAAATCAAAGCAAGTTTTTTCCCTAATCTTCACCTAAGCGGGTTTCCACATGAATAGGACTTAAGCATACCAAGCTGCCTAATATGGACCTGTCTTAGTCTTTTAAATATTAGAAAAGTCTTTGCTCTGATACCAATTAAGGTTGGGTACCAGAGTTTTTTTTTTCTTATTTTTTACACACTTGCAAAAAGTAAGACATAAACAGATACTTGTAAAAAGTAAGACATAACATAAAGACTTACAGTGTATTTGCAGTGGATGGTACACACTTTCAAAAAGTAAGACATAAACACATACTTGTAAAAGGTAAGACATAACATAAAGACTTACAGTGTATTTGCAGTGGATGGTAGATAGTATTTGCAGCGGAGAAGTTGTAGAGTTGCAGCAGAAAGACTTTTTTTTTTTTTAACTATGGGGTATAGTATGAAGAACTGAAGAAATTTAAGTAAGGGTTTTTCTAAAGAAATCAGAGAGAGAGATTTTAAGCTTCCATAAGAACGAAATTCTTATAGATTCTTCATAAATTTCGGTGTCTTTACAACTGAATTCTTCGTGCCTTTAAATAGGCAGGAGTCTAAGCTATCAAACAAAACAAAAAAGAGCGCACCAAGCGCACTAACTATCAATCGTACAAAGATAAAATAAAATATTGACATCGCATATGGCGCACTAAGATTACATTATCTGCTAAAGAAAAAACGACAGAAACTTTTAGTGCTGTCGGCATAGTGGGCTGTCGGCAGAATTATTTGATCTTGATGTCATTGCATACGTCTGTGTATCCTTTGATGTCATTGCTTACGTCTTCTTTTGTCTTTTTCAGAAATCTCTGTGTGTATCTGGAATGGTGTCTGTTTCACTGAAGTCGTCTGGATTCAGGTAATAATCTTCTTGGTCCAGAATATGATTCAACTGGAGAGATTCTCCTTCTCCAATGAATGGCAAAAGCATGTTCCAGTTTTTGAGACTCCATATTTGTAAATAATGACCTTCGGCGAGTAAATGGTAGCAATATCAATGGAAGTTAGAAGGTAGGTTTGGAGTTTTTTGGTGTAGGGAGATGAAGTGTTTTGTGTCTTTTTGTTTATCTTTTGTGATGAGGCTGGCAAGATTGTCAACCCAGTAAAGCTTTGAGAACTGTATCTCGGTTTAAACTGCTAGGTGTTTAAGGTATTCTTTGCCAGAGGATTTATGACTGATGAAAATTCTTTTTCTGGCTGGTCTGTAGGTATGATCGTTTGCAAATGGAAAAGAAGAAAAAACTTTGCAACCGATATGAGGAGGGGTATTGTGTGTAGATATATTTCCTGTAGCTAAGACGAATTTTTCTCCAAAGAGGTTTATAATACTTTCTGTTTTAGGATTTAATTCTAGTTCTATGTAGTCGATCATGCCATTATGGTAGAACTGTAAGATAAGATCATTTGGCATATCTGTATCTTTTAGGTTTATTTGGAGGAGGAGTAAGCAGGTTCCGTCTCCATCTTCATCTGTTCTTTCGATGACTGTTATCCCTTTATACTTTTCTTCGTTTAAGGCAATGGACATAAGTCGGAGCTGTAAATCATACAACACCATTGGGAATTCTGTGTTTATTTTCTTAGAAACAATCTGTTCAAATTCTGGGAATTGATCAAACACTTTTTGAAGACAAGTCTTCCACGGTGTGTCTAGCATTCTTGCTTTAAAGGAGTCATAGCTTCTGTAGCAATTTTCTTTTTTGTCTATTCTTTCTAAAAACAACATGTTTTTAGCTTCAAGTATTTCTACTTTCTGCTTTAGCTTACTGTATTCAATATGATTTTGAATCGACTGTGTATTCTTTCCCTGATGTATAAGCAGTTTTTGCAGATTAGCTATAGTTTCTTCTTGAGTCTTTATTATCTGTTCTTGACTCGTCTTTTTAACTTGTGAAAAAGTTTGAACCTCTTCAGGTTCAATGAAGAAACTGTCTATACAAAAATGGTTTCTAGCTGTGTCTAATGCTTCAGAGAAGCTGTAGTATCCTTTATAAATAGGGCCGGGACACTGTATATACTTTGCCGCTGTTTCCCATTTATTAAAAATACCAATTTTTGTTCCTCGAAAGATTATATAATGTGTAAATTTTTGAGGAAGCTGGACTTGTTTTTCAGGGCATTTCACTCCCTGTTCGCTAAAGTAAATACTTAGCGCATTTAAAACCTGAACTTTAAAAGAGGACGCGTGTGGCATGGTTTGTATATGCCACAAGTTGTCTAGTAGACACTGCTGTTTATCTGTGAGTTTTATTCCGGGATTGAGACGGAATTTCATGTGTGTGTCATTGCAGGCTTGCAGGTCATATGTACCAAAAGAGAATATAGGGGGATTGTGTGGAGAAGTGGGTTTTTGGGCTTGTTTTTGGATTTGTTTATGGGCCTGTTTTTTGTATATCATGTTTTGGATGAAGGTGTTTGGTCTTTGAGAAGTCTGTGTGTTTTGGGAAGGTTGCGTAAGGAAGTAAGGGGGGAGTTGTCTAGTACTTTGTAGAATTGGAGGTAAAAGGGTTGTCTGTCTAGAACTGTGTATTTTTTCGGACATGATGGATTGACTGAGCAGTTTTTCTGTTTCTTCTTCGTCGTTAGACGAGATGCTCATGGGGGAAGGGTTTTGTTTCTACTGTAATGGTCTGATGACCACTTTCTCTTTTCCTTTTAGCTTTCTATCCATCTGAACAAAACAATTTGTTAATATTTCGAGATAATAAATCAGCTATCCCATTGTCTTTTCCCTTTATATGTTCAAATTGTATAGAATACCCGCTACCTTGTATAACATTTTGTAAATTTACCCACCTTGTTCTATTTATCTTTTTACTCTGATTATTTTTTATGAATTTAACTATAGCTTCGCAGTCTGTTCTGACTGTAAAGTCTTTGTGTAAAAATAGTTTAAATTTTTCTAAAGCATTAATTAAAGCTTGTATTTCAAAATCTAAGCTGGTCCAAGTGGATCCAACTTTAAAACTTCCGCTGTAATAAGAACAAATCTTTTCTTCTTTTTTATAACTATGTACGTTTGGTTTGCAAATGAGGACTGCTCCCCATCCGTCTTTGCATCCATCAACTTCTATAATAATGTAATCTGTTATAAGTGGTAATTCTAAGGGTTTAATCTCTTTGACCTTTTCTTTAATCTTTTTTATCAGAATCACATCTTCATTATGAAAATGTCTTTGTCCGTTTTTAGTGGTTTTACTGTATAATGGTCCAACTATTTTTGAAAGATTTGGGATAAACTTTCTAGCGTAGTTTACTAGGACTAAAAAAGCTTGAATTTGTTTTAAATTTGTAAGTTTTTCTGGAAAATCAAGAATTTTTGTAGAAATATGTGGTTGTAACTCAATTTTTCCGTTGCCAATTTCTAATCCTAAAAAAGAGATTTTTCTTTTAAATAATTCCATTTTTCTTTTAGATACTACTATCCCATTCTTTTTTATTTCTTCAAATACTTGTTGTAAATGTTTTTCATGTTCTTGAACAGTTTCGCTTGCTACTAGTATATCATCGATATAGACTAGGCAAAATTTGTATTTGAGAAATATACTGTCCATAAATCTTTGAAAAATTGAAGGGGCGTTCTTTAGCCCGAAGCTAAGAACATTCCATTCATATAGGACTTCAGAACATGTGAAGGCTGTCCATTTTTTAAAGTCTTCATCCAAATGTAATTGATTAAAACCTGATTTTAAATCAAATTTAGAAAATACTTTGTTGTTTTGTATTAACTGGATTTGATTATCTTTGTTAGGAATATTATAGCCATCGTCTTCTGTGTTATCATTTAATCTTTTATAATTGTAAACTATTCTAGCTTTTCCTCTTTTTATTTCACTATTATTTTTAACTATGAAAGCCGATGATCCGTGAGGACTTTCAGACTTCCTAATTAGTCCTTGTTTTGTCATTTCGAGAATTTGTGTTCTAAATTCTTCTTTGTCTAGGGGACTATATTCTATGTTTTTTGTTTCTTATTGTTATGTCTGGGTTTTTTATTTTAAATTTACAGACATACTTGACTTTAGAGTTTGTAATATTTTCTCCTATTAATCCTAGTCTTTCTAGGTGTAGGATTATGGGGTGATTTATACTTTTTGTTATATCTTTCCCTTTTTCTAATTCATGGTTTATAAAGTTGGTAAGTAATTGCAGAGATCCATTTTCTGCAACATTTTGTCTTTTATTTTTGTTTAGAAATTCCAAGCTTCCTTTTTCTCCTTTTTTGTGAGCAATTTCATTCATGCTTTTATATCTAAAGGATGGGAAACTGTAAATTTGTTTACTAATAGTTATGAAATTTCTTGTTATAGTAATTGCACCATTTAATCCTAGTATAAAGTTTAATCCTAAGACAAAATCTCTGGATTTAATGTGTTGTGGATTTATATTTATTTGTGGTATATCATATTTTGTGCTGTAATTTCCTGCAAAATCTAGGAATTGTATTCCTATTGGTTCTAGGTAATGTGTTATGTTTATTAATTTGTCTTCTAAAGTTCTTGTCATTAATTTATATGTCAATGGTTTATGAAATTTTTCATGTGTCAAACTGTGTGATATTACACTTTTAGTTGCTCATGTATCTACTAGAGCTGTTAAGTCTATTGGTGTGTTATTATCAAGCCATAATCTACACTGTATGTTTATCATATTCATAGATCCATTAGTTTGTATAAGGGTTTGGTCATTAGTTTGTATGGGATTTTGTTCTGGTTCTGTGGCCATGCTATTTAGTTCTGTAAGTACTACTGCTTGTTTTTTCTTTTCCATTAAATCTTCAAGTCTAGCGACTTTGTTACCCATAATTTCTATTTTTAATTTATTGACTTCTATGGTTGGTTCTAGTTTTTCTATTTTTTCATCGTATTCATTTATATTCTTATTTATATTTTGACTGGTAGTTGGTGTTTCTATACTGTAGACATCATTTAAACAAATATGACATATTTCTTTAAAGCATATGTTACATTGAGATCTTTTTTCTATACTTGGGTAGTATTCACAAATATAACATTTAATATAATTGTTTCCTTTTTTATGTTTCCAATCATGTTTACATTCTTCTGGATTTGTATATGTATATGAGATTTTTGTTATTGGTTTTTCTTTTTCGCTATATATGCTGTATATTGATTCATTATCTGTGTGATCTGTATCTAAGGCTTCTATTTCGTAGTCGTTAATTTGCTCTACTAGATTACTCTTTTCTATATTTTTATTCCTATTTGTGCATTTGTTAGCCAAATGCTCTGTATCTCCACATATAAAACATTTACACGTCCTAGTATGAGGTTTTCTAACGTATTTATTCTGATATTTTTTATATGGTTTGTATTGCTTTTTATATGTAGTACTTTTTCTAATTTTCTTTTTCTTATCATAATATCCATATGCTTGTGGAGTATAAATAGCTGTTTTGCAAAATGCAAAAGCATTTCTTTTTAACTGTTCTTGTAATGCAACTTCTTCGCATTTTTCTTTTAGAATACTAAATGTAAAGGTTATTCTAGGTCCTATTCCTAAGTTTTTTATATTTCCATACTGTAATTTCCAAGCTTCATGTATAGTTTTTCCTAAATCTCCTGGTAATTTTATAAAATATTTGTCACATTGGTTATCGTCCATAGCTTGTCCTGTTTGTGCTAATAACCTTGTGAAATCTAGTGTAAATTCATTTATGTATTTCATATCAGCTATACTTAGTTGTTCTAGATTTCTAATGGCTATATCTTGTAGTAGACTGTTATTTTTTGCCCGATCTACTCCTAAAATAAGAACTCTTATTTGAGATGTAAAATTATAAGGATTGTCTCCTATGGCTTTTAGTCTGTTTATTTGGTCTGGACTGTGGGCTTTTTTGCTTTGCCATATTCCTAAGGCTGTTGGGCCTAAGGTTGTTTCTAGATAAGAAAACATATCCATGCTTTCTTTTTTGTTGGTTTGCCACATTCTTACTACAGTTTGTTCCCATATGAAAACTTCATCTACCCATAACTGAGGTTTTTGTTGTTCTAATAATAGCATACTACCGCTAAAAATTTTTCCTATAGGTAGCCTATTTCCTGTTCCTTTGTAACTTGACTCTTGTTGGTAGCCTGTGACTGGTTTAGTCCATGGTTCTCTACCCATATTTTCATATGAATTGTCTCCTACTACTTCAGTATATTGTCTTTTGGGTTGTTTTAGTTTAGGGTTCTTGAGGTTACTTTCAAGATTATGTTTATAGAAATCCGAGATCATGGTGTCTCCTTTGACTATACTTTTTACTAACGGTAAATTAAAATCTTCGAGTAATTTATTATAACTTTGTTCATATGTCATACTTAGTGTAGTCATACATTCTACTATCATGTCGTCTACTTCTTCCTGTATATTTAGTTCTGTAAATTTTCTATTTGTTATTTGTTCATATGATTTGTTTGTTTCTTCTGTTTTAAAAATTGTATTTGTCTCTTCTGTTGAATGATCTAGTAGACTATAATCTATGTCTATGTCTATATTTTCTTGTTCAAATTTTGTGAATTCTGAATTTATATATTCATCATCACTTTCTTCATTTTCTGTATCGTATATAGGTTGTCCGTATTCAGATTCGTTATCTGATTCAATATTCATAAAGTTATATTGTGGTTGTTCTGGTGGTTCTGATGGTTGTCCTTCAGAATAACTACTACTTTCTTCGTATCTATTGCTTTCTTGTTTAAAATCTGTAAATCTTAAGCTTTGTATACCATATATTCCTTCATATATATGATTTCTTTTAGGTACTAATGTTGAACTTTTTGTTTCTGTTAAATCGTTTATCTGCCATTCTAATCCTGCTAATTCTTCAGGATCAATTTTTACTGGTTCTATCATTTGTATAGATTTTGACGCGACTGTATTTACTATTCCTTCTATATTTACTTTGTATTTCATACCTGACCTATTGCTAGCTTTTCCTAAGACTCCTATACTTATTACTATGTTGTTTCCTTCATAGTTTTCGTATCCTTTTGTTTGTAGGGCTATTTTTAGTTTTTGTAAATCTTTTATATCTTTTAATATTCTAGGTGTACAATAAAAAAGGGCTGTATTTTGACTTAAATCTATTTCCATCCCTGAATATATTGCTTTTTTCATATCTGTTTTCCAACTTTTATCTAATATTAAAGCTAGAAGTTTAGTTCCTAGGTTTTTTTTTCCAAGGGCTTTGATTCCTACGACTATAAGTCCTGTGTGTATAAACTGTTTTCCTGATTGTTTAATTTTTTGAATAGTTTCTGGTGAGAATAAATCTATTTCTACCATTTTATCTATTACTCGTAAACTTTCTTCTCTACTACTTTGTATTAACGTTGTATTAACATTTAACCTTCCCGTCTGATATAAAATTCTAGGATTTAAGATGTCTAGTTGGTGTTGGTTGTATATGTCTATGTTTTTGTCTAGGTCTATTTCTTCTTCTATCTGTATTGATTGTTGTGTACTTCTAGAGAATGATCCTTTCTTTAAATTTTTTTTTTTTTTTTAACTATGGGGTATAGTATGAAGAACTGAAGAAATTTAAGTAAAGGTTTTTCTAAAGAAATCAGAGAGAGAGAGATTTTAAGCTTCCATAAGAACGAAATTCTTATTGATTCTTGATAAATTTCGGTGTCTTTACAACTGAATTCTTCGTGCCTTTAAATAGGCAAGAGTCTAAGCTATCAAACAAAACAAAAAAGAGCGCACCAAGCGCACTAACTATCAATCATACAAAGATAAAATAAAATATTGACAGCGCATATGGCGCACTAAGATTACATTATCTGCTAAAGAAAAAACGACAGAAACTTTTAGTGCTGTCGGCATAGTGGGCTGTCGGCAGAATTATTTGATCTTGATGTCATTGCATACGTCTGTGTATCCTTTGATGTCATTGCTTACGTCTTCTTTTGTCTTTTTCAGAAATCTCTGTGTGTATCTGGAATGGTGTCTGTTTCACTGAATTCTCGAAATGACTAAACAAGGACTAATTAGGAAGTCTGAAAGTCCTCACGGATCATCGGCTTTCATAGTTATAAATCATAGTGAAATAAAAAGAGGAAAAGCTAGAATAGTTTACATTTATAAAAGATTAAATGATAACACAGAAGACGATGGCTATAATATTCCTAACAAAGATAGTCTAATCCAGTTAATATAAAACAACAAAGTATTTTCTAAATTTGATTTAAAATCAGGTTTTAATCAATTACATTTGGATGAAGACTTTAAAAAATGGACAGCCTTCACATGTTCTGAAGGCCTATATGAATGGAATGTTCTTAGCTTCGGGCTAAAGAACGCCCCTTCAATTTTTCAAAGATTTATGGACAGTATATTTCTCAAATACAAATTTTGCCTAGTCTATATCGATGATATACTAGTAGCAAGCGAAACTGTTCAAGAACATGAAAAACATTTACAACAAGTATTTGAAGAAATAAAAAAGAATGGGATAGTAGTATCTAAAAGAAAAAAGGAATTATTTAAAAGAAAATTCTCTTTTTTAAGATTAGAAATTGGCAACGGAAAAATTGAGTTACAACCACATATTTCTACAAAAATTCTTGATTTTCCAGAAAAACTTACAAATTTAAAACAAATTCAAGCTTTTTTAGGCCTAGTAAACTATGCTAGAAAGTTTATCCCAAATCTTTCAAAATTAGTTGGACCATTATACAGTAAAACCACTAAAAACGGACAAAGACATTTTAATAATGAAGATGTGATTCTGATAAAAAAGATTAAAGAAAAGGTCAAAGAGATTAAACCCTTAGAATTACCACTTATAACAGATTACATTATTATAGAAGTTGATGGATGCAAAGACGGATGGGGAGCAGTCCTCATTTGCAAACCAAACGTACATAGTTATAAAAAAGAAGAAAAGATTTGTTCTTATTACAGCGGAAGTTTTAAAGTTGGATCCCCCATGAGCATCTCGTCTAACGACGAAGAAGAAACAGAAAAACTGCTCAGTCAATCCATCATTGCCGAAAAAATACACAGTTCTAGACAGACGGCCCTTTTACCTCCAATTCTACAAAGTACTAGACAACTCCCCCTTACTTCCTTACGCAACCTTCCCAAAACACACAGACTTCTCAAAGCCCAAACACCTTCATCCAAAACATGATATACAAAAAACAGGCCCATAAACAAATCCAAAAACTCACTTCTCCACACAATCCCCCTATATTCTCTTTTGGTACATATGACCTGCAAGCCTGCAATGACACACACATGAAATTCCGTCTCAATCCCGAAATAAAACTCACAGATAAACAGCAGTGTCTATTAGACAACTTGTGGCATATACAAACCATGCCACACGCGTTCTCTTTTAAAGTTCAGGTTTTAAATGCGCTAAGTATTTACTTTAGCGAACAGGGAGTGAAATGCCCTGAAAAACAAGTCTAGCTTCCTCAAAAATTTACACATTATATAATCTTTCGAGGAACAAAAATTGGTATTTTTAATAAATGGGAAACAGTGGCAAAGTATATACAGTGTCCCGGCCCTATTTATAAAGGATACTACAGCTTCTCTGAAGCATTAGACACAGCTAGAAACCATTTTGGTATAGACAGTTTCTTCATTGAACCTGAAGAGGTTCAAACTTTTTCACAAGTTATAAAGACGAGTCAAGAACAGATAATAAAGACTCAAAAAGAAACTATAGCTAATCTGCAAAAACAGCTTATATAGCAGGGAAAGAATACACAGTCGATTCAAAATCATATTGAATACAGTAAGGTAAAGCAGAAAGTAGAAATACTTGAAGCTAAAAACATGTTGCTTTTAGAAAGAATAGACAAAAAAGAAAATAGCTACAGAAGTTATGACTCCTTTAAAGCAAGAATGCTAGACACACCGTGGAAGACTTGTCTTCAAACAGTGTTTGATCAATTCCCAGAATTTGAACAGATTGTTTCTAAGAAAATAAACACAGAATTCCCAATGGTGTTGTATGATTTACAGCTCCGACTTATGTCCATTGCCTTAAACGAAGAAAAGTATAAAGGGATAACAGTCATCGAAAGAACAGATGAAGATGGAGACGGAACGTGCTTACTCCTCCTCCAAATAAACCTAAAAGATACAGATATGCCAAATGATCTTATCTTACAGTTCTACCATAATGGCATGATCGATTACATAGAACTAGAATTAAATCCTAAAACAGAAAGTATTATAAACCTCTTTGGAGAAAAATTCGTCTTAGCTACAGGAAATATATCTACACACAATACCCCTCCTCATATCGGTTGCAAAGTTTTTTCTTCTTTTCCATTTGCAAACGATCATACCTACAGACCAGCCAGAAAAAGAATTTTCATCAGCCATAAATCCTCTAGCAAAGAATACCTTAAACACCTAGCAGTTCAAACCGAGATACAGTTCTCAAAGCTTTACTGGGTTGACAATCTTGCCAGCCTCATCACAAAAGATAAACAAAAAGACACAAAACATTTCATCTCCCTACACCAAAAAACTCCAAACCTACCTTCTAACTTCCATTGGGATTGCTACCATTTACTCGCCGAAGGTCATTATTTACAAATATGGAGTCTCAAAAACTGGAACATGCTTTTGCCATTCATTGGAGAAGGAGAATCTCTCCAGTTGAATCATATTCTGGACCAAGAAGATTATTACCTGAATCCAGACGACTTCAGTGAAACAGACACCATTCCAGATACACACAGAGATTTCTGAAAAAGACAAAAGAAGACGTAAGCAATGACATCAAAGGATACACAGACGTATGCAATGACATCAAGATCAAATAATTCTGCCGACAGCCCACTATGCCGACAACACTAAAAGTTTCTGTCGTTTTTTCTTTAGCAGATAATGTAATCTTAGTGCGCCATATGCGATGTCAATATTTTATTTTATCTTTGTACGATTGATAGTTAGTGCGCTTGGTGCGCTCTTTTTTGTTTTGTTTGATAGCTTAGACTCCTGCCTATTTAAAGGCACGAAGAATTCAGTTGTAAAGACACCGAAATTTATGAAGAATCAATAAGAATTTCGTTCTTATGGAAGCTTAAAATCTCTCTCTCTGATTTCTTTAGAAAAACCCTTACTTAAATTTCTTCAGTTCTTCATACTATACCCCATAGTTAAAAAAAAAAAAAAAAAGTCTTTATGCTGTAACTCTACAACTTCTCCGCTACAAATACTATCTACCATCCACTGCAAATACACTGTAAGTCTTTATGTTATGTCTTACTTTTTACAAGTATGTGTTTATGTCTTACTTTTTGCAAGTGTGTAAAAATAAAAAAAAAAACTCTGGTACCCAACCTTAATAAAAAAAACTCTAAAAAAAAAAAAAAAAACTCTGGTACCCAACCTTAATTGGTATCAGAGCAAAGGCTTTCCTAATATCTAAAAGACTAAGACAGGTCCATATCAGGCAGCTTGGTATGCTTAAGTCCTATTCATGTGAAAACCCGCTTAGGTGAAGATTAGGGAAAAAACTTGCTTTGATTTACTAATTTAGAAAAAGTTATCAAAGGTTTTTATAAACTCGTATGTTTAATAAATGATTTTTTTTACTTTTATGAAAAATCGGGGTATAGAAAAATATTATGAGAAGAAGTTTAAAAAGCAAGGTGTTCACTAAAGAAATCGGATTTTTAAATAATTATTGAATCCTCCAGAACTTTCAAAAAACTAGAATTCTTAAATCTAGAATTTTCAGAAAAAGCGATCATAAAAATATAAATAGTAGTTATTATAGTCATATCTGTAGGTTTAAAGAACTTCATACGCATAGTCTTCATACAGATAATACATATCTAAATAGTATCACAGACCTTATAATAAATTTGGGTTTCAGTCTACAAAAAGAATCAGTAGACAATAAATACTTTTTTGAAAAAATTATACATTTAATAAATAAAGAAACAGAAGAAGTTAAAAAATTCACAGACAATTTAAAATATATAAGAGAACAGAATAATCAAATTTTACTAGAATTAAAAAATATTAACAAAAATAAACATACACTAGAAGAAGGAAAAGGTTCTAACGAAATAGATCAACTTATAAATAAGTTAAATACAATACATATACGTGATAAAAAGCCAAAACCATATAAACATTAGAAACCTAACAATAATGAATAAACAAATAGTCCAAGGAGTTGGATCCATTTGGACCAGCTTAGATTTTGAAATACAAGCTTTAATTAATGCTTTAGAAAAATTTAAACTATTTTTACACAAAGACTTTACAATCAGAACAAAAAAAAAAAAAAACCTCTGGTACCCAACCTTAATTGGTATCAGAACAAAGGCTTTCCTAATATCTAAAAGACTAAGACATGTCCATATCAGACAACTTGGTATGCTTAAGTCCTATTCATGTGGAAACCCGCTTAGGTGAAGATTAGGGAAAAAACTTGCTTTGATTTACTAATTTAGAAAAAGTTATCAAAGGTTTTTATAAACTCGTATGTTTAATAAATGATTTTTTTTACTTTTATGAAAAATCGGGGTATAGAAAAATATTATGAGAAGAAGTTTAAAAAGCAAGGTGTTCACTAAAGAAATCGGATTTTTAAATAATTATTGAATCCTCCAGAACTTTAAAAAAACTAGAATTCTTAAATCTAGAATTTTCAGACAAAAGCGATCATAAAAATATAAATAGTAGTTATTATAGTCATATCTGTAGGTTTAAAGAACTTCATACGCATAGTCTTCATACAGATAATACACATCTAAATAGTATCACAGACCTTATAATAAATTTGGGTTTCAGTCTACAAAAAGAATCAGTAGACAATAAATACTTTTTTGAAAAAATTATACGTTTAATAAATAAAGAAACAGAAGAAGTTAAAAAATTCACAGACAATTTAGAATATATAAGAGAACAGAATAATCAAATTTTACTAGAATTAAAAAATATTAACAAAAATAAACATACACTAGAAGAAGGAAAAGGTTCTAACGAAATAGATCAACTTATAAATAAGTTAAATACAATACATATAAGTGATAAAAAGCCAAAACCATATAAACATTGGAAACCTAACAATAATGAATAAACAAATAGTCCAAGGATCTAGAAAATCTACTAGTAACATAAGAGATGTTATTACATCTGACACCTTTTTAAACAGAATTTTAAAGAAAGGATCATTCTCTAGAAGTACACAACAATCAATACAGATAGAAGAAGAAATAGACCTAGAAAAAAACATAGACTTATACAACCAACACCAACTAGACATCTTAAATCCTAGAATTTTATATCAGACATGAAGGTTAAATGTTAATACAACGTTTATCCTAATTAATTATAACTATGTACGTTTGGTTTGCAAATGAGGACTGCTCCCCATCCGTCTTTGCATCCATCAACTTCTATAATAATGTAATCTGTTATAAGTGGTAATTCTAAGGGTTTAATCTATTTGACCTTTTCTTTAATCTTTTTTATCAGAATCACATTTTCATTATTAAAATGTCTTTGTCCGTTTTTAGTGGTTTTACTGTATAATGGTCCAACTAATTTTGAAAGATTTGGGATAAACTTTCTAGCATAGTTTACTAGGCCTAAAAAAGCTTGAATTTGTTTTACATTTGTAAGTTTTTTTGGAAAATCAAGAATTTTTGTAGAAATATGTGGTTGTAACTCAATTTTTCCGTTGCCAATTTCTAATCCTAAAAAAGAGATTTTTCTTTTAAATAATTCCATTTTTCTTTTAGATACTACTATCCCATTCTTTTTTATTTCTTCAAATATTTGTTGTAAATGTTTTTCATGTTCTTGAACAGTTTCGCTTGCTACTAGTATATCATCGATATAGACTAGGCAAAATTTGTATTTGAGAAATATACTGTCCATAAATCTTTGAAAAACTGAAGGGGCGTTCTTTAGCCCGAAGCTAAGAAAATTCCATTCATATAGGCCTTCAGAACATGTGAAGGCTATCCATTTTTTAAAGTCTTCATCCAAATGTAATTGATTAAAACCTGATTTTAAATCAAATTTAGAAAATACTTTGTTTTTTGTATTAACTGGATTAGACTATCTTTGTTAGGAATATTATAGCCATCGTCTTCTGTGTTATCATTTAATCTTTTATAATTGTAAACTATTCTAGCTTTTCCTCTTTTTATTTCACTATTATTTTTAACTATGAAAGCCGATGATCCGTGAGGACTTTCAGACTTCCTAATTAGTCCTTGTTTTGTCATTTCAAGAATTTGTGTTCTAAATTCTTCTTTGTCTAGTGGACTATATTCTATGTTTTTTGTTTCTTATTGTTATGTCTGGGTTTTTTATTTTAAATTTACAGACATACTTGACTTTAGAGTTTGTAATATTTTCTCCTATTAATCCTAGTCTTTCTAGGTGTAGGATTATGGGGTGATTTATACTTTTTGTTATATCTTTCCCTTTTTCTAATTCATGGTTTATAAAGTTGGTAAATAATTGCAGAGATCCATTTTCTGCAACATTTTGTCTTTTATTTTTGTTTAGAAATTCCAAGCTTCCTTTTTCTCCTTTTTTGTGAGCAATTTCATTCATGCTTTTATATCTAAAGGTTGGGAAACTGTAAATTTGTTTACTAATAGTTATGAAATTTCTTGTTATAGTAATTGCACCATTTAATCCTAGTATAAAGTTTAATCCTAAGACAAAATCTCTGGATTTAATGTGTTGTGGATTTATATTTATTTGTGGTATATCATATTTTGTGCTGTAATTTCAAGCAAAATCTAGGAATTGTATTCCTATTGGTTCTAGGTAATGTGTTATGTTTATTAATTTGTCTTCTAAAGTTCTTGTCATTAATTTATATGTCAATGGTTTATGAATTTTTTCATGTGTCAAACTGTGTGATATTACACTTTTAGTTGCTCATGTATCTACTAGAGCTGTTAAGTCTATTGGTGTGTTATTATCAAGCCATAATCTACACTGTATGTTTATCATATTCATAGATCCATTAGTTTGTATAAGGGTTTGGTCATTAGTTTGTATGGGATTTTGTTCTGGTTCTGTGGCCATGCTATTTAGTTCTGTAAGTACTACTGCTTGTTTTTTCTTTTCCATTAAATCTTCAAGTCTAGCGACTTTGTTACCCATAATTTCTATTTTTAATTTATTGACTTCTATGGTTGGTTCTAGTTTTTCTATTTTTTCATCGTATTCATTTATATTCTTATTTATATTTTGACTGGTAGTTGGTGTTTCTATACTGTAGACATCATTTAAACAAATATGACATATTTCTTTAAAGCATATGTTACATTGAGATCTTTTTTCTATACTTGGGTAGTATTCACAAATATAACATTTAATATAATTGTTTCCTTTTTTATGTTTCCAATCATGTTTACATTCTTCTGGATTTGTATATGTATATGAGATTTTTGTTATTGGTTTTTCTTTTTCGCTATATATGCTGTATATTGATTCATTATCTGTGTGATCTGTATCTAAGGCTTCTATTTCGTAGTCGTTAATTTGCTCTACTAGATTACTCTTTTCTATATTTTTATTCCTATTTGTGCATTTGTTAGCCAAATGCTCTGTATCTCCACATATAAAACATTTACATGTCCTAGTATGAGGTTTTCTAACGTATTTATTCTGATATTTTTTATATGGTTTGTATTGCTTTTTATATGTAGTACTTTTTCTAATTTTCTTTTTCTTATCATAATATCCATATGCTTGTGGAGTATAAATAGCTGTTTTGCAAAATGCAAAAGCATTTCTTTTTAACTGTTCTTGTAATGCAACTTCTCATTTTTCTTTTAGAATACTAAATGTAAAGGTTATTCTAGGTCCTATTCCTAAGTTTTTTATATTTCCATACTGTAATTTCCAGGCTTCATGTATAGTTTTTCCTAAATCTCCTGGTAATTTTATAAAATATTTGTCACATTGGTTATCGTCCATAGCTTGTCCTGTTTGTGCTAATAACCTTGTGAAATCTAGTGTAAATTCATTTATGTATTTCATATCAGCTATACTTAGTTGTTCTAGATTTCTAATGGATGTATCTTGTAGTAGACTGTTATTTTTTGCCGGGTCTACTCCTAAAATAAGAACTCTTATTTGAGATGTAAAATTATAAGGATTGTCTCCTATGGCTTTTAGTCTGTTTATTTGGTCTGGACTGTGGGCTTTTTTGCTTTGCCATATTCCTAAGGTTGTTGGGCCTAAGGTTGTTTCTAGATAATAAAACATATCCATGCTTTTTTTTTGTTGGTTTCCCACATTCTTATATATATTTATAGGACGGTTCCACTAAGAAGTTTTTCGCTAAAAAAATCCTAAGAAGTGGTCAAACAACTCCGATTGAGCTCATTCCAGCGGCGTTGAAACCGTCTCATCGAACCCTAACCCGAACCCAAAAACCTAAACCCCCCTCCACCCGCACCCCCAAAAACCTAAACCCCCCCCCCTTCAACCCCACCCCGAAAAGCCTAAAACCACCACCCCCACCCCCAAAAACCTAAACCCCCTCACTCCCCAAAAACCTAAACCCCCCACCACCCCCAAAAAAAAAAATCCTAAACCCTTCACCCCCACCCCCAAAAAAAACATAAACCATAAAATCTAAACCCTAAAAGCTAAACCCTAAGGCTAAAACCCTAAAATTCAAATGTAAAATCTAAACCTTAAAAGTTAAACCCTAAAAGCTAAGATGGTAGAGTTCGACGAGACGGTTGCAACGCCGCTGAATTTAGCTCAATCGGAGTTCGTTTGATATCGTTTCTTAAGGTTTTTGTCATTTCTTAGATTTCTTAGCGAAAAACTACTTTATATATATATATATATATATATATATATATATATAAAATGAAAACTCATATGAGTTTAAAAAACTTTGAAAACCCATCATGTGATCCATATCTTACCACATATGTTTTTTTCCATAAATTTTGTCTTTATGTAACAAGGGTATATTAGTAAATTTCTCTCTGTCATTTCACCCATCATGTGGTCCTGACATACTCCATCTATCTATATCTCTACTTCAACTTCAAAGCTAAATAAAATTTCAAGATTCAAACTTTTCACTCTCTTTTTTCTCTCTCGTAAATGTTCAGATCCACAAATTTTCAGATCCAAACGAGTTTTGTTGATCCACAAATTTTCATATCCAAACAGAAATATGGCCTGCAAGATTATCTTGAAGATGCCCAATTGTTGAAGATTATCGATGTTTTTTGTTATTTTCTCGCACACATATTAGCGTTCTACATAGATTGCAAGATTTTGTCGTAAGATCTTGCATTTGAAGGTCCGAACCGAACCGGATCTGAGGTTTTTGTTTCAGTTTGGCGGTGAACCGGAGTGTAGCCCCGTGGTTTTTCAAATTCAAGGGAACATCCGGCAACCGGTTTTTTGTTGCAGCGCTGATCGAAACTCGGGATGTGGGTCAGTATACTAAACTTCTCCCCGTGCATTGGTTAGTTGTACGCAACGCTGTCGTGTCTTGTAAATAAAATTTGAGTTGCATCTTAGCTGTAGGCGGTACATGGTTTTTTTCAATTATTTTTGAATTTCTAATTAAACAAACCTAATACAATTAAAATCCATTTAAATATGTTAAAATATATTTAAAAGAAGAAAATGAGAACAAGTAAATAAATTAGAAACTAAAATGAATATATGTTGTCACAATTGGTGGGGTTAAAATTAGCTTTCTTTTTTAATTGGTTGTATTTTTTCTTCTTTTCGTTTATCAGTGATTTTTGAATTTTGGTATAACATAAACTCAAACTCATTCAATATCTTATAATTAGCTTTCGTTTATCAGTGATTTTGAATTTTGGGGTGTTTAGAGAGCATGGTGCCCCTTTTATAGCTATATATGTAACATGGATCTGGGCTATGTCAGCTATTCATACATGTATAAATCCAAATCTCTTTTATTGGTTACATATGTAACATTTGCTAGCTACATATATAACATTTTGCTAGCTACATATGTAACGTTTTTCTAGATACATAATTGTAAGGCCCCTTTCCCGGGTGACCTCACTTGTTGGATTTACTCATAAACATAGCCATAAATACTGAACTTAAATTTAAAACATTCATCATTCAATTACATTACATAACAGCGGAAGTCTTAACAATTAAAAACACAACATTGTCTTAACAAACAAAAGTGGGATGTCAGTCTTGTGCCGGGTAACCTTCACGCCATCGCACGACCTTTTCTTCCTTTACCTGAAATGTATACTAAAAGTCAGCTAACGCTGGTGAGTTCTAGTTTAAGGCAATTTGATATAAACATTCTATTCTTTACTTTATACGTATGCATTACTGTATAGTCATTCATATAAATACGTATTCATAACTTTTGTCTTTCTTTTCATCTTTCTTTTCTGTATTTTTGTGATTTCATATATATATATATGCATTCACCCTTTTCTTTCTTTTCTTTCTTTCTTTAATTTCATGGGTCATACTATATAAGGGTGATCAACCCGTCATTTGCTTACGAATGTCATAAAGACAATCGCCGTGGTCCATCGTCATGGCCCACCTATACTTACAACCGTCCGGCAAATAGTGCCGTCCGTCATTTTATTCTTACAACCGTCCGGCAATCTTTGTCCGTCCGTCATGACTTACAACCGTCCTACCGTCGTAGGCCGTAATTCGCCCGTCTACCCGAAGGTATCCGTTTCCCATGCGACTATTATTTATACAACCGTTCTACTATAATATGCCAATTGCTTCGACCGTCCATTAATGGCATTCGTACGTCCTAGCCGATGAAGGAGCGCACTTGTCCCGGTTATAAAATAGTCACATGGTCGTCCGTCTACCGAAGTAGCCGTTATCATCGAAGCGTCCATAACATTTTCTGTACTTGGCAAGCAATATATACATGGATATAAAGCAGGATTTCATTCTTTCATATTGTGTTATACTTTCATTCATTCTTGATAATCATGCTTTTCATTCTTTATTCATAATTTCTCTCTCATGTATAGGTATATATATATATATATACTTGTATAACACATATGATCACATTGGCATTCATAACATTTTTTCACTTAGTGTATACATCTCAGCCCCAAAACATTTGAAAACATTTGCACATAACATAGAAGGGGGCACATAGAACTCACCTGATGAGTAGTTTCTGTAATACACTAAGCTGGCTACTGGGCTTCACTAATGTCACTCTCGATCTGTATAATAAAGTCATACACATAAGATGGTGCTCCTAGATGACACTAGACATTACTATGCTTGAACATAGTAGTTTCGATTGATTAGCTTATATCGAAACTTGGTAGTTTCGATAGGTTGTTTCTGTCGAAACTTGGTAGTTTCGATAGGTAGTTTCGATAGGTAGTTTCGATAGGTAGCTTATGTATTATCTTAGCTTCGGATCGGGGGCTCATATCGAAACTATGGTAGTTTCGATTGGGCCTGCATATATCGAAACTGGGTAGTTTCGATAGGTCTGCACATATCGAAACTAAGTAGTTTCGATGGGTCTGCACATATCGAAACTAAGTAGTTTCGATGGGTCTGCACTTATCGCCTTCCCCAAAAATCCGAATGTTCTGCATGCGAATCTGATCATGTCGATATCTAGATTTTCTTTGATCAAAACGTTCGTTTTTCATTCTAGATGCTATACCTAAGTTCACTTTCAAGTTTTATCCGCAAAAATCGTTATCTTTTAGCCAAAACCCGAAAACTCCCAAAACGAACAAAAACTCATAATGTGATCGAATCGTTACCTGGATTGGATTTCTGATTCTGAGGATATGATCACGAGAACAGCAGCAACGTTCTCCTGAATTCCCGAGTTGATCCGTCACTTTCTCTCTCTAGACCCGAGCTCTCCTCTCTCTCTCTAAAAGCTGCGTGAGTTGGGGAAATGAGCAGGGAAGAGGGCTGCCTTGCCTCTTATGCACATGGGCTTCCCTCGGCCCATTGAAGTCGGGCCCAGGCCTGCTCCCTTTTTGTTTAAATATTCCAACTAAACCACCGGTCTCGCTATATTTATTCATTTTATTATTTTTAGGATGTTACAAGTCTACCCTCCTTAAAGAGGTTTCGTCCTCGAAACTGTTCATACGTTAAACAATTGAGGGTATAGTCCCTTCATCTCGTCTTCTTTTTCCCACGTAGCTTCTGACCCTTTTCTGTGCTTCCATTGTATCTTGACTAACGGTATCGACTTACTGCGTAGTCGTTTCTCAGCTCGGTCAAGAATGGCTATTGGTTCCTCTACATAATTTAGACTGTTATCCACTTCGATCTCGTCGTAAGGTATGTGAGCTGTGTCGTCAGCTAGGCACTTGCGTAAGTGCGACACGTGGAACGTAGGGTGTATTCCACTAAGCTCGACGGGTAGGTCGAGTCTGTAAGCAACTTGACCCACTCTTGCTACAATCTTGAAAGGTCCGACAAACCTTGGACTTAGTTTGCCACGCTTTCTGAACCGAATGATTCCTTTCCACGGTGATACTTTCAACAGTACCAAGTCCCCTACTTGAAACTCTAAATCCCTCCTTCTCTTATCCGCGTATGATTTCTGTCTGTCCTTTGCGGCTTTCATACGAGCCTTGATTTGATCAAATTTCTCAGAAGTAGCTTTGACCACTTCGAGACTTGCAAAATCCTTCTGTCCAATTTCCCCCCAACAAACCGGGGTCCTACATTTCCTCCCATACAACATTTCAAATGGCGGCATGCCAATAGTCGAGTGATAGCTGTTGTTATATGAAAATTCTGCCAATGGTAGATGGCTGTCCCAACTCCCACCGAAGTCAATGATACAGGCCCGGAGCATGTCCTCCAAGGTCTGAATGGTCCTTTCCGATTGTCCATCGGTTTGGGGGTGGTAAGCGGTGCTGATGTTCAGTCTAGTGCCCATTGCTTCATTGAATTTCTTCCAAAACCTTGACGTGAATCTAGTATCCCTGTCAGACACAATCGACAGCGGCATACCATGTCTGCTCACAATTTCCTTGATAAATACTTCTGCTAGCTTTTCAGAAGAAGAAGTTTCTCGTATTGGCAAGAAGTGAGCACTCTTTGTCAAGCGGTCGACGATCACCCAAATGGTATCATTGCCTTTAGCTGTTCGCGGTAGCTTGGTAATGAAGTCCATTGTGATCTCTTCCCACTTCCATTCCGGTATTGGTAAAGGTTGCATTTTGCCGCATGGTTTCTGGTGCTCGGCCTTAACTAAAGAACACGTTAGGCACTTGCTCACGTATTCTGTCACATCATTCTTCATGCCAGGCCACCAGTATTCTTTCTTCAAGTCTTGATACATTTTGTTTGTCCCGGGGTGGATAGAATAGCGAGACTTATGGGCCTCATCGAGTATTTTGGCTCTAAGCTCACCAATCTTAGGTATCCACATCCGGCCAAACCTAGTTCGTACTCCGTATGCATTCGCATCTAAGTTCCCTTGTTGTCCTACTATTCTTTCCCGTTTCACATTTCTTTCTAACAATGCTTCATCTTGTGCCTTTGATATTTCACCCATTAAGTCTGGCGTTATAATTAACTGACACGCTTTGATCCGGATAGGTGTCGATTCTTCCTTTCTACTTAAAGCGTCAGCCACTACGTTTGCCTTGCCTGGATGGTACAATATCTCACAGTCATAGTCTTTCAGTAGCTCTAACCATCTTCTTTGCCTCATGTTTAGTTCCTTTTGTTCGAAAAAGTATTTCAAGCTTTTGTGATCGGAGTAGATGGTGCATTTAACTCCATACAAGTAGTGTCTCCATATTTTCAACACGAAAACTATTGCTGCTAATTCTAGATCGTGTGTTGGGTAGTTAACTTCATGAACCTTTAGTTGCCGCGATGCATAAGCAATTACCTTTCCTCGTTGCATGAGTACGCACCCTAAACCTTGCCCTGAAGCGTCAGAGTAGACTACTAAGTCTTCATTTCCCTCAGGTAGTGTTAATACTGGAGCTTGAGTTAATCGTGTCTTAAGTTCCTCAAACGCGTTGTTTTGGGTTGGACCCCATTCATACTTTACTTCCTTCCGTGTCAGTTTGGTTAGCGGCGAGGCAATTCTTGAGAAATCTTGGATGAACCTTCGATAGTAGCCTGCCAACCCTAGAAAGCTTCGTATCTCTGTTGGTGTCTTTGGGATGTTCCATTCCTTTACTGTCTCGATCTTTGCAGGATCCACCATGATGCCGTTTGGGTTTATTACATGACCTAGGAATTGGACTTCCCTAAGCCAGAACGTGCATTTGGAGAATTTTGCGTACAACTTTTCCTGCTTTAGCACCTCCAGAACCTCTTAGGTGACAGTGGTGATCACCCTCGCTTTTTGAATACACCAGTATGTCATCTATAAAGACTATCACCGATCGATCCAACATTGGTCGACATACTCTATTCATCAAATCCATGAACGCTGCTGGTGCGTTGGTCAATCCGAAGGACATCACGAGAAACTCATAATGCCCATAACGCGTGCGAAATGCGGTCTTTGGAACGTCTTCTTCTCTTACTTTCAACTGATGGTAACCCGACCTAAGATCGATCTTTGAGAACCAACTCGCACCTTGCAGTTGATCAAAAAGGTCGTCTATTCTAGGCAGTGGGTATTTGTTATTTACTGTTCTCTTGTTCAATTCGCGGTAGTCGATACACATGCGCATACTGCCGTCCTTCTTCTTTACAAATAGTACCGGAGCGCCCCATGGTGAGATGCTCGGCCTAATAAATCCTTTCTCGGTTAGTTCCTCTAGTTGGGACATCAATTCCTTCATTTCTGACGGAGCCAATCGGTAGAGGGCTTTGGCAACGGGCTCAGCTCCTGGCAGTAAATCAATCTGAAATTCTATTTCCCGATCGGGTGGCAACCCAGGTAGATCCTCAGGGAATACTTTCGAAAAATTGCACACCACGGGTACATTCTTGAGTTCTTTCGTTTTCATTCTATCATCTATAACATATGCCAGATAAGCTTCGCAGCCGCGCCTCATGTAACTTTCGGCCTTAATCATCGAGATGACGTTCGGCATTGTGCAATTCCAATCCCCATAAACCGTAATTGGACTGCCGCTAGGACCTTTGAGGTGTATCCTCTTACGTTTACATATGATTTGAGCTTCGTTGGCAGCTATCCAATCCATACCCAATACTATATCGAATCCTCCTAAGGTGAGAAGGAATAATCTAGAAGGAAATTTATGACCGTCTATTTCTATTATGCAATCCTCTGTTACTTGGAATACTGCCGAATTTTTACCAACGGCAGTTTGTACACTAAAGGCCTTTACTACTGTGTTGATAGTGCAATTCAGTTTTCGACTAAAGGCATTTGATATAAAGCTTTTACTAGCACCCGAGTCAAATAATATAGCCGCATGTTCATCATTAACTAGGAACGTACCTGACACAACATCAGGATTTCCCCTTGCTTCCTCCTCAGTCAGGGCGTAAGCTCGAGTCCTAGTCTTTGGTTGTTCCTGTTCCTTTTCTTTTCCCGAACCAGATTGTCTGGCTTTTCTGCAATCCTTAGTCAGGTGACCAAACAGTCCACATACTTGGCATTTAGTGTCTCTCAAGCAGTCACGAGAGTAGTGCCCCGCCTTCCCACACCTGTAACATGTGGTGGAGCCGACCCGGCACTCGCCAAAATGTTGCCTTCCGCATTTTTTGCAGGTTTCATTTTTGTTCGACCTTGGTTTCTTATTTTCAGTTATTACGTTCCCTCTTCCGGTGCCTCTAGACGGGTTCTCCCACTTTCTCTTTTGGGTTTCTGTTGGTGGGTCCTCATTGGCATAATCGTCGTAGACGATTCCGCTCAGATTCACTACCGACTCGAAGGTCGAGGGTAGGTTGGCTTTCACGTGGACACGGACCCTTTGAGGTAGGCCCTTCACATAATACTTGATCATTCGCTCTTCTGTCTCCACCAGGTGGGGTACCAGCTGTGCCAACTCATTGAATCTAGAAGTATACTGGCGGTGTGTCTTGTTACCAGCTTTAAGGTTTAGGAATTCATTTTCCACTCGATCAATTTCGTTCTGGGGACAAAACTTTTGAATTACCAGCTTTTTCAGTTCTTCCCATGTCATTCTTGCAAGAGCGTTTGGGGACTTTGTCCTCTGGATGTTCCTCCACCAACCTAGGGCCTCGTTGGTGAAAGAATGAGCAACATATTTAACAGCCTGGTCTGGTCGACACTCGCTGATGTTGATTACAGCACTCATCCTCTCAATCCATTCAAGCGTTGCCACTGAATCTTTGCTCCCATCGAACTTGGGTGGGTCTCCGTCCTTGAAACCTTTGTAAGTGCACCCACGATTGCTCGATCCTATCTTTATTTCATCCCCATCACTATCATATACTTTCTCTTCATTGTCTCCTTCATCCTCCTCTTTACTTTTCTTTAATGCCTCGGATAGTAGATCGGGCAATACTTTCTTCAAAGTGAGCACGACTTCACGGGCAATAGCATCCCTGACTTCAGGTTCCAACTGTATAGGCCCTGGACTGTCGTTCATAATTGGGGTCACTTCTGTTTCGTGCACACTTTCGGTGTGCTCTGCGTGCACACTCTCTTCTTCTTCAAATCTTGGGTTCAACGGAGGTCTACCTCGTCGGCCAGTGCGACCGCCTCGAGGTCCTGTTCTTCCTCCACCAGCCATAGTTCTTAATTTCCTGATAGTTAAAAAGGGAATACATCAATGTCATTTCTTCAGATCATAGTTTGGAACAGTACGAGCAAGGTAAATTCTTAATTACAGTGACCGGTTTGTGATTACTAATTTACATTGCTTTTCGGGTTCGAAACTCTTCAAATCAGTCGTGGCATTAACATCTATTTGTTCTAAGTTAAGGTATCTATTCCTATGCAAGAGTATTAACTTTATGACTTACTTACCGTGCTAGCGTTGGCGTTGGTTACCCATACTGACATCCGTGCATTGGTCCCATAATCAGTTTGAGTCTACACATTTAGGGATGTCTAAATCTCTCAAACTATTGCTCTGATACCAACTTGTAAGGCCCCTTTCCCGGGTGACCTCACTTGTTGGATTTACTCATAAACATAGCCATAAATACTGAACTTAAATTTAAAACATTCATCATTCAATTACATTACATAACAGCGGAAGTCTTAACAATTAAAAACACAACATTGTCTTAACAAACAAAAGTGGGATGTCAGTCTTGTGCCGGGTAACCTTCACGCCATCGCACGACCTTTTCTTCCTTTACCTGAAATGTATACTAAAAGTCAGCTAACGCTGGTGAGTTCTAGTTTAAGGCAATTTGATATAAACATTCTATTCTTTACTTTATACGTATGCATTACTGTATAGTCATTCATATAAATACGTATTCATAACTTTTGTCTTTCTTTTCATCTTTCTTTTCTGTATTTTTGTGATTTCATATATATATATATGCATTCACCCTTTTCTTTCTTTTCTTTCTTTCTTTAATTTCATGGGTCATACTATATAAGGGTGATCAACCCCTCATTTGCTTACGAATGTCACAAAGACAATCGCCGTGGTCCATCGTCATGGCCCACCTATACTTACAACCGTCCGGCAACTAGTGTCGTCCGTCATTTTATTCTTACAACCGTCCGGCAATCTTTGTCCGTCCGTCATGACTTACAACCGTCCTACCGTCGTAGGCCGTAATTCGCCCGTCTACCCGAAGGTATCCGTTTCCCATGCGACTATTATTTATACAACCGTTCTACTATAATATGCCAATTCCTTCGACCGTCCATTAATGGCATTCGTACGTCCTAGCCGATGAAGGAGCGCACTTGTCCCGGTTATAAAATAGTCACATGGTCGTCCGTCTACCGAAGTAGCCGTTATCATCGAAGCATCCATAACATTTTCTGTACTTGGCAAGCAATATATACATGGATATAAAGCAGGATTTCATTCTTTCATATTGTGTTATACTTTCATTCATTCTTGATAATCATGCTTTTCATTCTTTATTCATAATTTCTCTCTCATGTATAGGTATATATATATATATATACTTGTATAACACATATGATCACATTGGCATTCATAACATTTTTTCACTTAGTGTATACATCTCAGCCCCAAAACATTTGAAAACATTTGCACATAACATAGAAGGGGGCACATAGAACTCACCTGATGAGTAGTTTCTGTAATACACTAAGCTGGCTACTGGGCTTCACTAATGTCACTCTCGATCTGTATAATAAAGTCATACACATAAGATGGTGCTCCTAGATGACACTAGACATTACTATGCTTGAACATAGTAGTTTCGATTGATTAGCTTATATCGAAACTTGGTAGTTTCGATAGGTTGTTTCTGTCGAAACTTGGTAGTTTCGATAGGTAGTTTCGATAGGTAGTTTCGATAGGTAGCTTATGTATTATCTTAGCTTCGGATCGGGGGCTCATATCGAAACTATGGTAGTTTCGATTGGGCCTGCATATATCGAAACTGGGTAGTTTCGATAGGTCTGCACATATCGAGACTAAGTAGTTTCGATGGGTCTGCACATATCGAAACTAAGTAGTTTCGATGGGTCTGCACTTATCGCCTTCCCCAAAAATCCGAATGTTCTGCATGCGAATCTGATCATGTCGATATCTAGATTTTCTTTGATCAAAACGTTCGTTTTTCATTCTAGATGCTATACCTAAGTTCACTTTCAAGTTTCATCCGCAAAAATCGTTATCTTTTAGCCAAAACCCGAAAACTCCCAAAACGAACAAAAACTCATAATGTGATCGAATCGTTACCTGGATTGGATTTCTGATTCAGAGGATATGATCACGAGAACAGCAGCAACGTTCTCCTGAATTCCCGAGTTGATCCGTCACTTTCTCTCTCTAGACCCGAGCTCTCCTCTCTCTCTCTAAAAGCTGCATGAGTTGGGGAAATGAGCAGGGAAGAGGGCTGCCTTGCCTCTTATGCACATGGGCTTCCCTCGGCCCATTGAAGCCGGGCCCAGGCCTGCTCCCTTTTTGTTTAAATATTCCAACTAAACCACCGGTCTCGCTATATTTATTCGTTTTATTATTTTTAGGATGTTACAATAATGTTTTCTAGATGAATGTTTGTTCTTCTCGCAGAGTTGAACTAATCGTCCCTAATCAGAACTTAATCGTCAAAATCAGAACCCATGAGATGAGAGAGAAAGAGAAGAAACGAAGACACAATTGTAATAGAGTGTATATATGATGTTTTTTGTAAAGATTACAGAGGTAACTACCAATGTTACATATGTAAGTTTTTTTTATAGCTACATATATAACGTTTGCTAGTTACATAATGTAAATATTCTAATATTTAAGCAATAAACAGTTACTTAATAAATATATGAAGTTTTTATTTATTAACTACATATGTAACAATTGCTATCTACATATTTAATATTTTTGCTAGTTCCTAATTAAATATATGTAACACCATCTCAGTTATGTTTTGAATATGAAAAAAAATATCGTCTTAAAAAACTTTAAAAAAAATCAGAAATTTGAAAACAAAAATAAAGCTTGTTTTTATAAAAGTTTAAATTTTGTTTTTTATATAAAAAAAGATCAATTATTATTTAGTATTTTTCTAATTGAAATTAAAAATTATTAATAAGATTAAAAAAAGAGTAGAGAGATTATTGATATGATTGATAGACTTTTTAAAAAAACAATAAAAGGTGGTTGAATGAGTAAATTGTCTATATTACCCTTCTTCTCATTAAATTAATTATTAATTGAAAAACCTTTTAATTTTTTAATCACTTTTAATATCAACCACACAGACCAAAAGCATTAATGAAATATGTGGTGAAGAATGAGTTTTCATGGTTTTCTCTAGTGAGATGGGTTTTCATAATATTCATTCCTTATATATATATATATATACATATATATATATATATATATATATATATATAGGAAAAGTATCAAATGAAAACCAAGTTTAAATGTAAAAACCAATAAACTGATAAATAATAAAGAGAAATTGAGAGAGAAACTGATTATGTGTATCCATTAATCTGATAATACATCATATATATATATATATATAGGAAAGGCAAGAATAGTTTATAACTACAAAAGATTAAATGATAAGCCATGACGTCAAACTACACAAATAATTCTGTCGACACTCCACTCGACAGACAGCTCCAAAAAAGATTTTGTCGTTTTTACTTTTTTAGTTAGTGCGCCATATGCGTTGTAATTATTTGTACGATAGATAGATAATGCGCTCAGTGCGCTCTTTATTTTATTTTATCTTTGTACGATAGATAGATAGTGCGCTTAGTGCGCTCTTTTTAATTTTGTTTGATAGTTTAGTCTTCTGCCTATTTAAAGGCAAGAAGAATTCATTTGTAAAACACACAAGAAATATCAGAGAAAATTTTCAATAGCAATCCTCTCTATGAATACTTAAACTATCTCTTTCTGATTTCTTCCCAGAAACCTTCAATCTCTTATTAGTCTCTCAAGCCCTTCATATTATATCCCAAATATAAAAAAAAAAAAAAAAAAAAAAAAAGTCATCCGCTGTGCAAATCAACTCATCTGCTGTCAATATTATCAACCTTCAACCTCTACTAAAACACTGTAAGTTTTATAAATTATGTTTTATTTTGATGTTTCTACAGTATATAGGCTGGAAACCCGAGTTTGCAGGGCTATTGGTTCGAAGGAAGATTAAATTCTTCATAACTCTGGTGTAAACAACGCCACGTACTAATGAAACTTCTTATTTGTTTTACTTTTACTAATAAGTGTTTGAAACTCTGATCTCCCAATTTAATTTAGTGATCATAAAAATATATCTAGTAGTTACTATAATCATATCTGTAGATTTAAAGAATTACATACACATAGTCTGCACACAGATAATACACACTTAAATAGTATCACAGACTTAATTATAAACTTAGGATTTAGTCTACAAAAAGAATCAGTTAATAATAAATATCTGTTAGAAAAAATAATACACTCTATAACAAAACAAACAGAGGAACTTAAAAAATTAACAGAAAACTTAGACTACATAAGAGAACAAAATAACCAAAGTTTGCTAGAAGTCAAAAATATAAACAAAAATAAACATCCAGTAGTAACAGGAAACTCTACTGATATAAATAATCTTATAAATAAACTAAGTCAGACACATCTAAGTGAAAAACCAAAAATTTATAAACATTGGAAACCTAGAGATGAATAAACAAATCATCCAAGAATCTAGAAAATCAACTAGTAATATAAGAGATATTATTTCGTCAGATACATTTTTAAACAGAATGTTAAGAAGAGGATCATCCTCTAGAAGTACACAACAAACAATACAATTAGAAGAAGAAATCGACTTAGACAAAAATATAAATTTATACAATCAACATCAATTAGATATATTAAATCCAAGAACGCTATATCAAACAGGTATGTTAAACGTAAACACAACTTTAATACAAAGTAGTAGAGAAGAAAGTTTACGAGTAATAGATAAAATGGTAGAAATAGATTTATTTTCACCAGAAACAATTTTAAAAATTAAACAATCAGGAAAACAGTTTATACATACAGGACTCATAGTAATAGGGATAAAAGCTCTAGGAAGAAAAAACTTAGGAACTAAACTTTTAACTTTGATATTAGACAAAAGTTGGAAATCAGAAATGAAAAAGGCAATAATCTCAGGTATGGAAGTAGATTTAAGCCAAAATACAGCCTTATTTTATTGTACACCTGGAATATTAAAAGATATAAAAGATTTACAAAAATTAAAAATAGCGTTACAGACAAAAGGTTATGAAAATTACGAAGGAAATAACATAGTAATAAGCGTAGGAGTCTTAGGCAAAGCTAGTAATAGATCAGGAATGAAATACAAAGTAAATATAGAAGGAATAGTAAATACAATAGCATCTAAGTCTATACAAATGATTGAACCAGTTAAGATAGATCCTGAAGAGTTAGCAGGATTAGAATGGCAAATAAACGATTTAAAAGAAATAGAAAACTCAACATTAGTTCCGAAACAGAGTCATATATATGAAAATGTAGACGGCACACAAAGTCTAAGATTTACAGATTTTAAAAAAGAAGATAAATATGAAGAGAGTACTTGTTCAGAAGAACAACCTCCTCAAGAACCACAATACAATTTTATGACTATAGAATCAGATGATGAATCTGAGAATGAACAACCAATATATGATACAGAAAATGAAGAAGAAGAAGATGAATACTTATTAGATTCAGAATTCTTAAAATTCGAACAAGAAGATATAGATTACAGCGTATTAGAAGAAATAAGACAAGAAACTAACACAATTTTTAAATCAGAAGAAATTAACAAATCCTACGAACAAATAACAAACAGAAAATTCACAGAAGCAAATATACAAGAAGAAGTAGACGATATGATAGTAGAATGTATGTTAAATTTAAAAATGACATATGAAGAAAGCTACAAAAAATTACAAGAAGATTTTAATTTACCCTTAGTAAATAGTATAGTTAAAGGAGACACAATGATCTCTGATTTTTATAAAAAACAAGATAATATCTTTATGAATCCTGAAAATAAACCTAAAAGAAACTATCAACAATACGACTTAGGACAAACATCAAATGATACTATGGGAAGAGAACCTTGGACAAAACCAGTCACAAGTTATCAACAGGAATCTGGTTACACTGGAATCGGAAGAAGGTTACCTATAGGACAAATTTACAGTGGAAATATGCTATTATTAGAACAAATTATGGGTAGATGAAGTTCTCATATGGGAACATACAGTAGTAAGGATGTGGGAAACAAATAAGAAAGACAGTATGGACATGTTTGCATATTTAGAAACAACGTTAGGCCCAACAGCCCTAGGCATATGGCAAAGTAAAAAAGCCCATAGCCCAGATCAGATAAACAGGCTAAAAGCTATAGGTGATAATCCCTACATTTTCACCTCCCAAATAAGAGTTCTTATTTTAGGAGTTGATCCAGCAAAGAATAACAGCCTATTACAAGACACAGCCATTAGAAACCTAGAACAATTAAGTATAGCAGACATGAAATACATAAATGAGTTCACATTAGACTTTACAAGATTATTAGCACAAACAGGACAAGTTATGGAAGATAGCTTATGTGATAAATACTTTATAAAATTACCAGGAGACTTAGGAAAACATATACATGAAGCCTGGAAATTACAATATGGAAACATGCAAAACCTAGGAATTGGACCTAGGATAACCTTTACATTCAGTATATTAGAAGAAAAATGTAAAGAAGTAGCTTTACAAGAACAGCTAAAAAGAAATGCATTTGCATTCTGTAAAACAGCAATATACACTCCACAAGCCTATGGATACTATGATAAAAGTAGAAAAAAGAAAATTAGGAAAAGCACTACCTATGATAAAGAATATAAACCGTATAAAAAATATCAAAATAAATATGTTAAAAAACCTCACACTAGGACATGTAAATGTTTTATATGTGGAGATACAGAACATTTGGCTAATAGATGTCCAAATAAGAATAAAAACATAGAAAGAAGTAATTTAATTGAACAGATAAAAGATTATGAAATAGAGGCTATAGACACAGATCATACAGATAATGAGTCAATATACAGTATATATAGCGAAGAAGATGAGCCGATAGCAAAAATTTCATACACATATACAAACCCTGAGGAATGTAACCATGATTGGAAACATAGGAAAGGTAATAATCACATTAAATGTTATATATGTGAATATTACCCTAGTATAGAAAAAAGATCACAATGTAACATTTGTTTTAAAGAAATATGTCACATTTGTATAAAAGATATTTATAACATAGAACCACCAAGCACTAGTCAAGATATAAGTAAAAATTCTAGTAACTATGAAGAAAAGATAGAAAAATTAGAATTAGCCATAGAGTTAAATAAATTAAAAATAGAACTTCTTAAAGATAGGGTTCTTAGACTTGAAGACCATATAGAAAAGAAAAAGGAAAAAGAATTTCCAGAATTAAATAATATGGCCACAGAACAAAACTCTATAATACAAACTGGAGAAGAAACACTTATACAAACCAGTGGATCAATAAGTATGATAAATATACAGTGTAGATTATGGCTAGACGCTAATACACCTATAGATTTAACAGCCTTAGTAGACACAGGAGCAACAAAAAGCGTAATTTCACATAGTTTAGCCCCTAAAAGATTTCATAAACAACTTACATATAAGCTAATGACAAGAACTGTAGAAAATAGATTAATAGATATAACACATTACTTAGACCCTTCAGGAATACAATTCCGAGACTTTTCAGGAAACTACAGCATAAAATATGAAATTCCACAAATAAACATAAATCCTCAACACATAAAATCCAGAGATTTTGTCTTAGGATTAAATTTTATACTAGGATTAAATGGTGCTATCACCATAACTAGAAACTATATAACAATTAGCAAACAAATTTACAGCTTTCCAACACTTAGATACAAAAGTATAGAGAATATTTCTAACAAAAAAGGAGAAAGAGGAAGCTTAGATTTCTTCAATAAGAATAGAAAAAAGATTGCAGAAAATGAAGCCATGCAACTACTTACAAATTTTATAAACCATGAATTAGAAAAAGGACAAGACATCACAAAAAGCATAAATCATCCTATAATAGTACACTTAGAAAAAATAGGATTCATAGGAGAAGACGTTACAAAATCTAAAGTTAAGTATGTATGTAAATTTAAGATAAAAAATCCAGATATTACCATACGAAATATAAACATAGATTACAGTCCCTTAGATAAAGAAGAATTTAAAAAACAAATATCAGAAATGATTAAACAAGGATTAATTAGAAAATCCGAAAGCCCACATAGATCAGCAGCATTTATAGTTAAAAATCATAGTGAAATAAAAAGAGGAAAGGCAAGAATAGTTTATAACTACAAAAGATTAAATGATAATACAGAAGATGATGGTTATAACATTCCTAATAAAGATAGCCTAATCCAGTTAATACAAAACAACAAAATATTTTCTAAATTTGATTTAAAATCAGGTTATAATCAATTAAATTTAGAAGAAGATTTTAAAAATGGACAGCCTTCACATGCTCAGAAGACCTCTATGAATGGAATGTTCTTAGCTTTGGGCTAAAGAACGCTCCTTCAATTTTTCAAAGATTTATGGACAGTATATTTCTCAAATACAAATTCTGTTTAGTCTACATAGACGACATACTAGTAGCAAGTGAAACTATTCAAGAACATGAAAAACACTTGCAACAAGTATTTGAAGAAATAAAAAAGAATGGGATAGTAGTATCAAAAAGGAAAATGGAATTATTTAAAAGAAAATTTTCATTTTTGGGATTAGAAATAGGTAATGGAAAAATAGAGTTACAACCACATATTTCTACAAAGATTTTAGATTTTCCAGAAAAAATTACAAGTTTAAAACAAATACAAGCTTTTCTAGGCCTAGTAAATTATGCCAGAAAATTCATACCAAATCTTTCAAAACTAGTCGGTCCGTTGTATAGTAAAACCACAAAAAACGGCCAAAGACATTTTAATAATGAAGATATAATTTTGATAAAAAAGATTAAAGAAAAAGTTAAAGAAATAAAACCTTTAGAATTACCTCTTTTAACAGATCATATTATTATAGAAGTTGATGGATGCAAAGATGGATGGGGAGCAGTCCTCCTTTGCAAACCAGATATACATAGCTATAAAAAGGAAGAAAAAATTTGCTCTTACTATAGCGGAAGTTTTAAAACTGGATCCACTTGGACCAGTCTAGATTTCGAAATACAAGCCTTAATTAATGCGTTGGACAAATTCAAACTATTTTTACATAAGGACTTTACAGTCAGGACAGACTGCGAAGCCATAGTTAAATTTATTAAAAACAATCAAAGTAAAAAGATAAATAGAACAAGATGGGTAAATCTACAAAATATTATACAGGGAAATGGGTATTCAATACAGTTTGAACACATAAAAGGAAAGGACAACGGAATAGCCGACTTATTATCTCGTAATATTAACAAACTTTTTGCTACAGATGGATAGAAAAAACAAGGGAAAAGAGAAGATGGTTATTAGACCATTACAGCATAAATAGACTCCTTCACCTATGAGTATTTCGTCTAATGACGATGAAGACACAGAGAAACTACTTAGTCAGTCCATGAAAGCCGAAAAAATAAACAGTTCTAGACAAGCGGCTCTTACAACCCTTATTCTACAAAGTACTAGACAGCTCCCTCCTTATTTCCTTACACAGTATACACATATTACTCAAAGCCCAAACTTTATCCAATACATGTTAAACAAAAAACCAGCCCATAAAAAGGCCCAAAAACCCACTTCATCACAAAATTCTCTTATCTTTTCTTTTGGCACATATGACCTACAAGCATGCAACGATACACACATGAAATTCCGTCCAAACCACGGAATAAAACTTACAGAAAAACAGCAGTGTCTATTAGACAACTTGTGGCATATACAAACCATGCCACACGCATCCTCTTTCAAAGTACAAGTTTTAAATGCTCTTAGTACATATTTCAGTGAACAGGGAACAAAATGCCCTGAAAAAACCCAGCCTCCACCAAAGTTTACACACTACATAATTTTCAGAGGCACAAAAATCGTGATTTTTAATAAATGGGAAACAGTTGCAAAACATATACAGTGCCATGGTCCTATTTATAAGGGATATCATAGCTTTTCTGAAGCCTTAAACACAGCCAGAAATCATTTTGGCTTAGACAATTTTTTTATAGAACCAGAAGAGGTACAGACCTTTTCTCAAGTTATAAAGAAGAGTCATGAACAGATTATAAAGACTCAGGAAGAAACCATAGCAAATCTTCAAAGACAGCTTATACAACAGGGAAAAAATACACAGTTGGTACAAGAACATATCGAAATCAACAAACTAAAGCAGAAAGTAGAAATACTGGAAGCAAAAAATATGTTGCTCTTAGAACAGGTAAACAAAAAAGAAAACAGCTGCAACAATAGCTACAGAAGCTACGACGCTTTCAGAGCAAGGATGCTTGATACACCCCGGAAGACCTGTCTCCAAACGGTGTTCGATCAATTCCCTGAATTCGAACAGATTATTTCTCAAAAAATAAACACAGAGTTTCCATTTGTGTTGTATGATTTGCAACTCAGACTTATGTCCATCGCTCTCAACGAAGAAAAATACAAAGGAATAAAGATCGTTGAAAAGACGGATGAAGATGGAGAAGGAACTTGCTTACTTCTTCTCCAAATCAACTTAAAAGAAACAGACATGCCTAACGATTTAATTCTCCAATTTTATCATAATGGTATGATTGATTACATTGGGTTAGAGTTAAACCCCAAGACAGAAGGTATCATAAATCTCTTCGGAGAAAAATTTGTGATAACCACAGGAAACATCTCTTCTCACAACTCTACCCCTTTTATCGGTTGCAAAATCTTTAATTCTTTCCCCTTTGCAAACGATCACACATACAGACCTGCTAGAAAAAGAATATTTATCAGCCATAAAAACTCCATAAACAACTACCTAAAAAACCTAGCAGTATAAACAGAAATCCAGTTATCTGAATTATACTGGGTTGACAATTTAGCCAGCCTTAGCTCAAAAGAAAAACAGAAAGACACAATTCCAGACACTCACAGAGATTTTTAGAAGACAGACGTAAGCCATGACGTCAAACTACACAAATAATTCTGCCGACACTCCACTCGACAGACAGCTCCAAAAAAGATTTTGTCGTTTTTACTTTTTTAGTTAGTGCGCCATATGCGTTGTAATTATTTGTACGATAGATAGATAATGCGCTCAGTGCGCTCTTTATTTTATTTTATCTTTGTACGATAGATAGATAGTGCGCTTAGTGCGCTCTTTTTAATTTTGTTTGATAGTTTAGTCTTCTGCCTATTTAAAGGCAAGAAGAATTCATTTGTAAAACACACAAGAAATATCAGAGAAAATTTTCAATAGCAATCCTCTCTATGAATACTTAAACTATCTCTTTCTGATTTCTTCCCAGAAACCTTCAATCTCTTATTAGTCTCCCAAGCCCTTCATATTATATCCCAAATAAAAAAAAAAAAAGTCATCCGCTGTGCAAATCAACTCATCTGCTGCCAATATTATCAACCTTCAACCTCTACTAAAACACTGTAAGTTTTATAAATTATGTTTTATTTTGATGTTTCTACAGTATATAGGCTGGAAACCCGAGTTCGCAGGGCTACTGGTCCGAAGGAAGATTAAATTCTTCATAACTCTGGTGTAAACAACGCCACGTACTAATGAAACTTCTTTGTTGGTTCAATCATTAGAATGACAAATAAACGATTTAAAAGAAATAGAAAACAAATAAGAAGTTTCATTAGTACGTGGCGTTGTTTACACCAGAGTTATGAAGAATTTATCTTCCTTCGGACCAGTAGCCCTGCGAACTCGAGTTTCCAGCCTATATACTGTAGAAACATCAAAATAAAACATAATTTATAAAACTTACAGTGTTTTAGTAGAGGTTGAAGGTTGATAATATTGGCAGCAAATGAGTTGATTTGCACAGCGGATGACTTTTTTTTTATTTTATTTGGGATATAATATGAAGGGCTTGGGAGACTAATAAGAGATTGAAGGTTTCTGGGAAGAAATCAGAAAGAGATAGTTTAAGTATTCATAGAGAGGATTGCTATTGAAAATTTTCTCTGATATTTCTTGTGTGTTTTACAAATGAATTCTTCTTGCCTTTAAATAGGCAGAAGACTAAACTATCAAACAAAATTAAAAAGAGCGCACTAAGCGCACTATCTATCTATCGTACAAAGATAAAATAAAAGGTCCAAGTGAGCACTCTTTGTCAAGCGGTCGACGATCACCCAAATGGTATCATTGCCTTTAGCTGTTCGTGGTAGCTTGGTAATGAAGTCCATTGTGATCTCTTCCCACTTCCATTCCGGTATTGGTAAAGGTTGCATTTTTCCGCATGGTTTCTGGTGCTCGGCCTTAACTAGAGAACACGTTAGACACTTGCTCACATATTCTGTCACATCATTCTTCATGCCAGGCCACCAGTATTCTTTCTTCAAGTATTGATACATTTTGTTTGTCCCGGGGTGGATAGAATAGCGAGACTTATGGGCCTCATCGAGTATTTTGGCTCTAAGCTCACCAATCTTAGGTATCCACATCCGGCCAAACCTAGTTCGTACTCCGTATGCATTCGCATCTAAGTTCCCTTGTTGTCCTACTATTCTTTCCCGTTTCACATTTCTTTCTAACAATGCTTCATCTTGTGCCTTTGATATTTCACCCATTAAGTCTGGCGTTATAATCAACTGACACGCTTTGATCCGGATAGGTGCCGATTCTTCCTTTCTACTTAAAGCGTCAGCCACTACGTTTGCCTTGCCTGGATGGTACAATATCTCACAGTCATAGTCTTTCAGTAGCTCTACCCATCTTCTTTGCCTCATGTTTAGTTCCTTTTGTTCGAAAAAGTATTTCAAGCTTTTGTGATCGGAGTAGATGGTGCATTTAACTCCATACAAGTAGTGTCTCCATATTTTTAACGCGAAAACTACTGCTGCTAATTCTAGATCGTGTGTTGGGTAGTTAACTTCATGAACCTTTAGTTGCCGCGATACATAAGCAATTACCTTTCCTCGTTGCATGAGTACGCACCCTAAACCATGCCCTGAAGCGTCAGAGTAGACTACCAAGTCTTCATTTCCCTCAGGTAGTGTTAAGACTGGAGCTTGGGTTAATCATGCCTTAAGTTCTTCAAACGCGTTGTTTTGAGTCTGACCCCATTTATACTTTTCTTCCTTCCGTGTCAGTTTAGTCAGTGGTGAGGCTATTCTTGAGAAATCTTGAATAAACCTTCGATAGTAGCATGCCAATCCTAGAAAACTTCGTATCTCTGTTGGTGTCTTTGGGATGTTCCATTCCTTTACTGTCTCGATCTTTGCAGGATCCACCATGACGCCGTTTGGGTTTATCACATGACCTAGGAATTGGACTTCCCTAAGCCAAAACGTGCATTTGGAGAATTTTGCGTACAACTTTTCCTTCTTTAGCGCCTCCAGAACTTCTCTTTGGTGACAGTGATGATCACCCTCGCTTTTCGAATACACCAGTATGTCGTCTATAAAAACTATCACTGATCGATCCAACATTGGTCGACATACTCTATTCATCAAATCCATGAACGCTGCTGGAGTGTTAGTCAATCCGAAGGACATCACGAGGAATTCATAATGTCCATAACGCGTGCGAAATGCGGTCTTTGGAACGTCTTCTTCTCTTACTTTCAACTGATGGTAACCCGACCTAAGATCGATCTTTGAGAACCAACTCGCACCTTGCAGTTGATCAAAAAGGTCGTCTATTCTAGGTAGTGGGTATTTGTTCTTTACTGTTCTCTTGTTCAATTCGCGGTAGTCGATGCACATGCGCATACTGCCGTCCTTCTTCTTTACAAATAGTACCGGAGCGCCCCATGGTGAGATGCTCGGCCTAATAAATCCTTTCTCGGTTAGTTCCTCTAGTTGGGACATCAATTCTTTCATTTCTGCCGGAGCCAATCGGTAGGGGGCTTTGGCAACGGGCTCAGCTCCTGGCAGTAAATCAATCTGAAATTCTATTTCCCGATCAGGTGGCAACCCAGGTAGATCCTCAGGGAATACTTCCGGAAAGTTGCACACCACGGGTACATTCTTGAGTTCTTTCGTTTTCATTCTATCATCAATAACATATGACAGATAAGCTTCGCAACCGCGCTTCATGTAACTTTCGGCCTTGATCATCTAGATGACGTTTGGCATCGTGCAATTCCAATCCCCATAAACCGTAATTGGACTGCCGCTAGGACCTTTGAGGTGTATCCTCTTACGTTTACATATGATTTGAGCTTCGTTGGCAGCTAGCCAATTCATACCCAATACTATATCGAATCCTCCTAAGGTGAGAAGGAATAATCTAGAAGGAAATTTATGACCCTCTATTTCTATTATGCAATCCTCCGTTACTTGGAATACTGCCGAATTTTTACCAACGGCAGTTTGTACACTAAAGGCTTTTACCACTGTGTTGATAGTGCAATTCAGTTTTCGACTAAAGGCATTTGATATAAATCTTTTACTAGCACCCGAGTCAAATAATATAGCCGCATGTTCATCATTAACTAGGAATGTACCTGACACAACATCAGGATTTCCCCTTGCTTCCTCCTCAGTCAGGGCGTAAGCTCGAGTCCTAGTCTTTGGTTGTTCCTGTTCCTTTTCTTTTCCCGAACCAGATTGTCTGGTTTTTCTGCAATCCTTAGTCAGGTGACCAAACAGTCCACATACTTGGCATTTAGTGTCTTTTAAGCAGTCACGAGAATAGTGCCCCGCCTTCCCACACCTGTAACATGTGGTGGAGCTGACCCGGCACTCGCCAAAATGTTTCCTTCCACATTTCTTGCAGGTTTCATATTTGTCCGACCTTGGTTTCTTATTTTCAGTTGTTACGTTCCCTCTTCCGGTGCCTCTAGACGGGTTCTCCCACTTTCTCTTTTGGGTTTCTGTTGGTGGGTCCTCATTGGCATAATCGTCGTAGACGATTCCGCTCAGATTCACTACCGACTCGAAGGTCGAGGGTAGGTTGGCTTTCACGTGGACACGGACCCTTTGAGGTAGGCCCTTCACATAATACTTGATCATTCGCTCTTCTGTCTCCACCAGGTGGGGTACCAGCTGTGCCAACTCATTGAATCTAGAAGTATACTGGCGGTGTGTCTTGTTGCCAGCTTTAAGGTTTAGGAATTCATTTTCCACTCGATCAATTTCGTTCTGGGGACAACTTTTGAATTACCAGCTTTTTCAGTTCTTCCCATGTCATTCTTGCAAGAGCGTTTGGGGACTTTGTCCTCTGGATGTTCCTCCACCAACCTAGGGCCTCGTTGGTGAAAGAATGAGCAACATATTTAACAGCCTGGTCTGGTCGACACTCGTTGATGTTGATTACAGCACTCATCCTCTCAATCCATTCAAGCGTTGCCACTGAATCTTTGCTCCCATCGAACTTGGGTGGGTCTCCGTCCTTGAAACCTTTGTAAGTGCACCCACGATTGCTCGATCCTATCTTTATTTCATCCCCATCACTATCATATACTTTCTCTTCATTGTCTCCTTCATCCTCCTCTTTACTTTTCTTTATTGCCTCGGATAGTAGATCGGGCAATACTTTCTTCAAAGTGAGCACGACTTCACGGGCAATAGCATCCCTGACTTCAGGTTCCAACTGTATAGGCCCTGGACTGTTGTTCCCAGTTGGTGTCACATCTGTTTCGTGCACACTCTCAGTGTGTTCTGCGTGCACACTCTCTTCCTCTTCCTATCTTTGTTTCAATGGAGGTCTACCTACTCGGCCAGTGCGACCGCCTCGGCGTCCCATTCTTCCTCCACCAGCCATAATCCTTAATTTCCTGATAGTTATAAAGGGAATACATCAATGTCATTTCTTCAGATCATAGTTTGGAACAGTACGAGCAAGGTAAAATTTTAATTACAGTGACCGGTTTGTGATTACTAATTTACATTGCTTTTCGGGTTCAAAACTCTTCAAATCGGTTGTGATATTGACATCTATTTGTTCTAAGTTAAGGCATCTATTCTTATCTAAGTGTATTAACTCTAGTACTTACTTACCGTGCTAGCGTTGGCGTTGGCTACCCGTACTGACATCCATGCGTTGGTCCCATTATCAGTTTGAGTCCAGACATTTATGGATGTCTGAATCTCTCAAACTATTGCTCTGATACCAACTTGCAAGGCCCCTTTCCCGGGCAACCTCACTTGTTGGATTTACTCATAAACATAGTCATAAAATACTGAATTTATATTAAAAACATTCGTCATCCAATTACATAATCATAACAGCGGAAGTCTTTACAATTAAAAACATAACATTGTTCGAAGACATATAAAACAAAAGAGGGATGTCAGTCTCATGCCGGGTAACCTCCACGCCATCGCACGACCTTATCTTCCTTTACTTGAAATGTATACTAAAAGTCAGCTAACGCTGGTGAGTTCTAGTTTAATGCGATTTGATATAAACATTCTTTTCTTTACTTTATAAGTATGCATTACTGTATAGTCCTTCGTATAAATACGTATTCTGAACTTTTGTCTTTCTTTCATCTTTCTTTTCTGTATCTTTGTGATTTCATATATATATATATATGCATTCACCCTTTTCTTTCTTTTCTTTATTTCTTTACTTTCATGGGTCATACTATATAAGGGTGATCAACCCGTCATTTGCTTACGAATGTCACAAAGACAATCGCCGCGGTCCATCGTCATGGCCCGCCTATACTTACAACCGTCCGGCAACTAGTGTCGTCCGTCATTTTATTCTTACAACCGTCCGGAAATCTTTGTCCGTCCGTCATGACTTACAACCGTCCTACCGTCGTAGGCCGTAATTCGCCCGTCTACCCGAAGGTGTCCGTTTCCCATGCGACTATTATTTATACAACCGTTCTACTATAATATGCCAATTGCTTCGACCGTCCATTAATGGCATTCGTACGTCCTAGCTGATGAAGGAACGCACTTGTCCCGGTTGTAAAATAATCACATGGTCGTCCGTCTACCGAAGTAGCCGTTATCATCGAAGCGTCCATAACATTTTCTGTACTTGGCAAGCAATATATACATAGATATAAAGCAGGATTTCATTCTTTCATATTGTGTTATACTTTCATTCATTCTTTATAATCATGCTTTTCATTCTTTATTCATAATTTCTCTTTCGTGTATAGGTATATATATATACTTGTATAACACATATGATCACATTGACATTCATAACATTTATTCACTTAGTGTATACATTTCAGCCCCAAAACATTTGAAAACATTTGCACATAACATAGAAGGGGGCACATAGAACTCACCTGATGAGTAGTTTCTGTAATACACTAAACTGGCTACTGGCTTCACTAATGTCACTTACGATCTGTATAATAAAATCATACACATAAGGTGGTGCTCCTAGATGACACTAGACATTACTATGCTTGAACATAGTAGTTTCGATTGATTAGCTTATATCGAAACTTGGTAGTTTCGATAGGTTGTTTCTGTCGAAACTTGGTAGTTTCGATAGGTAGTTTCGATAGGTTGTTTCGATAAGTAACTTATGTATTATCTTAGCTTCGGATCAGGGGTTCATATCGAAACTATGGTAGTTTCGATTGGGTCTGCATATATCGAAACTGGGTAGTTTCGATAGGTCTGCACATATCGAAACTAAGTAGTTTCGATGGGTCTGCACTTATCGCCTTCCCCAAAAATCCGAATGTTCTGCATGCGAATCTGATCATGTCGATATCTAAATTTTCTTTGATCAAAACGTTCGTTTTTCATTCTAGATGCTATACCTAAGTTAACTTTCAAGTTTCATCCGCAAAATCGTTATCTTTTAGCCAAAACTCGAAAACTCCCAAAACGAACAAAAACTCATAATGTGATCGAATCGTTACCTGGATTGGATTTCTGATTCAGAGGATATGATCACGAGAACAGCAGCAACGTTCTCCTAAATTCCCGAGTTGATCCGTCACTTTCTCTCTCTAGACCCGAGCTCTCCTTTCTCTCTCTAAAAGCTGCGTGAGTTGGGGAAATGAGCAGGGAAGAGGGCTGCCTTGCCTCTTATGTGCATGGGCTTCCCTCGGCCCATTGAAGCCGGGCCCAGGCCTGCTCCCTTTTTGTTTAAATATTCCAACTAAATCACCGGTCTCGCTATATTTATTCGTTTTATTATTTTTAGGATGTTACATTTAACATGTCTTGGATAAAGTTTGGGCTTTGAGGAATATGTGTATACTGTGTAAGGAAATAAGGAGGGAGCTGTCTAGTACTTTGTAGAATAGGGGTTGTAAGAGCCGCTTGTCTAGAACTGTTTATTTTTTCGGCTTTCATGGACTGACTAAGTAGTTTTTCTGTGTCTTCATCGTCATTAGACGAAATACTCATAGGTGAAGGAGTCTGTTTATGTTGTAATGGTCTAATAACCATCTTCTCTTTTCCCTTGTTTTTTCTATCCATCTGTAGCAAAAAGTTTGTTAATATTACGAGATAATAAGTCGGCTATTCCGTTGTCCTTTCCTTTTATGTGTTCAAACTGTATTGAATACCCATTTCCCTGTATAATATTTTGTAGATTTACCCATCTTGTTCTATTTATCTTTTTACTTTGATTGTTTTTAATAAATTTAACTATGGCTTCGCAGTCTGTCCTGACTGTAAAGTCCTTATGTAAAAATAGTTTGAATTTGTCCAACGCATTAATTAAGGCTTGTATTTCGAAATCTAGACTGGTCCAAGTGGATCCAGTTTTAAAACTTCCGCTATAGTAAGAGCAAATTTTTTCTTCCTTTTTATAGCTATGTATATCTGGTTTGCAAAGGAGGACTGCTCCCCATCCATCTTTGCATCCATCAACTTCTATAATAATATGATCTGTTAAAAGAGGTAATTCTAAAGGTTTTATTTCTTTAACTTTTTCTTTAATCTTTTTTATCAAAATTATATCTTCATTATTAAAATGTCTTTGGCCGTTTTTTGTGGTTTTACTATACAACGGACCGACTAGTTTTGAAAGATTTGGTATGAATTTTCTGGCATAATTTACTAGGCCTAGAAAAGCTTGTATTTGTTTTAAACTTGTAATTTTTTCTGGAAAATCTAAAATCTTTGTAGAAATATGTGGTTGTAACTCTATTTTTCCATTACCTATTTCTAATCCCAAAAATGAAAATTTTCTTTTAAATAATTCCATTTTCCTTTTTGATACTACTATCCCATTCTTTTTTATTTCTTCAAATACTTGTTGCAAGTGTTTTTCATGTTCTTGAATAGTTTCACTTGCTACTAGTATGTCGTCTATGTAGACTAAACAGAATTTGTATTTGAGAAATATACTGTCCATAAATCTTTGAAAAATTGAAGGAGCGTTCTTTAGCCCAAAGCTAAGAACATTCCATTCATAGAGGTCTTCTGAGCATGTGAAGGCTGTCCATTTTTAAACTCTTCTTCTAAATTTAATTGATTATAACCTGATTTTAAATCAAATTTAGAAAATATTTTGTTGTTTTGTATTAACTGGATTAGGCTATCTTTATTAGGAATGTTATAACCATCATCTTCTGTATTATCATTTAATCTTTTGTAGTTATAAACTATTCTTGCCTTTCCTCTTTTTATTTCACTATGATTTTTAACTATAAATGCTGCTGATCTATGTGGGCTTTCGGATTTTCTAATTAATCCTTGTTTAATCATTTCTGATATTTGTTTTTTAAATTCTTCTTTATCTAAGGGACTGTAATCTATGTTTATATTTCATATGGTAATATCTGGATTTTTTATCTTAAATTTACATACATACTTAACTTTAGATTTTGTAACGTCTTCTCCTATGAATCCTATTTTTTCTAAGTGTACTATTATAGGATGATTTATGCTTTTTGTGATGTCTTGTCCTTTTTCTAATTCATGGTTTATAAAATTTGTAAGTAGTTGCATGGCTTCATTTTCTGCAATCTTTTTTCTATTCTTATTGAAGAAATCTAAGCTTCCTCTTTCTCCTTTTTTGTTAGAAATATTCTCTATACTTTTGTATCTAAGTGTTGGAAAGCTGTAAATTTGTTTGCTAATTGTTATATAGTTTCTAGTTATGGTGATAGCACCATTTAATCCTAGTATAAAATTTAATCCTAAGACAAAATCTCTGGATTTTATGTGTTGAGGATTTATGTTTATTTGTGGAATTTCATATTTTATGCTGTAGTTTCCTGAAAAGTCTCGGAATTGTATTCCTGAAGGGTCTAAGTAATGTGTTATATCTATTAATCTATTTTCTACAGTTCTTGTCATTAGCTTATATGTAAGTTGTTTATGAAATCTTTTAGGGGCTAAACTATGTGAAATTACGCTTTTTGTTGCTCCTGTGTCTACTAAGGCTGTTAAATCTATAGGTGTATTAGCGTCTAGCCATAATCTACACTGTATATTTATCATACTTATTGATCCACTGGTTTGTATAAGTGTTTCTTCTCCAGTTTGTATTATAGAGTTTTGTTCTGTGGCCATATTATTTAATTCTGGAAATTCTTTTTCCTTTTTCTTTTCTATATGGTCTTCAAGTCTAAGAACCCTATCTTTAAGAAGTTCTATTTTTAATTTATTTAACTCTATGGCTAATTCTAATTTTTCTATCTTTTCTTCATAGTTACTAGAATTTTTACTTATATCTTGACTAGTGCTTGGTGGTTCTATGTTATAAATATCTTTTATACAAATGTGACATATTTCTTTAAAACAAATGTTACATTGTGATCTTTTTTCTATACTAGGGTAATATTCACATATATAACATTTAATGTGATTATTACCTTTCCTATGTTTCCAATCATGGTTACATTCCTCAGGGTTTGTATATGTGTATGAAATTTTTGCTATCGGCTCATCTTCTTCGCTATATATACTGTATATTGACTCATTATCTGTATGATCTGTGTCTATAGCCTCTATTTCATAATCTTTTATCTGTTCAATTAAATTACTTCTTTCTATGTTTTTATTCTTATTTGGACATCTATTAGCCAAATGTTCTGTATCTCCACATATAAAACATTTACATGTCCTAGTGTGAGGTTTTTTAACATATTTATTTTGATATTTTTTATACGGTTTATATTCTTTATCATAGGTAGTGCTTTTCCTAATTTTCTTTTTTCTACTTTTATCATAGTATCCATAGGCTTGTGGAGTGTATATTGCTGTTTTACAGAATGCAAATGCATTTCTTTTTAGCTGTTCTTGTAAAGCTACTTCTTTACATTTTTCTTCTAATATACTGAATGTAAAGGTTATCCTAGGTCCAATTCCTAGGTTTTGCATGTTTCCATATTGTAATTTCCAGGCTTCATGTATATGTTTTCCTAAGTCTCCTGGTAATTTTATAAAGTATTTATCACATAAGCTATCTTCCATAACTTGTCCTGTTTGTGCTAATAATCTTGTAAAGTCTAATGTGAACTCATTTATGTATTTCATGTCTGCTATACTTAATTGTTCTAGGTTTCTAATGGCTGTGTCTTGTAATAGGCTGTTATTCTTTGCTGGATCAACTCCTAAAATAAGAACTCTTATTTGGGAGGTGAAAATGTAGGGATTATCACCTATAGCTTTTAGCCTGTTTATCTGATCTGGGCTATGGGCTTTTTTACTTTGCCATATGCCTAGGGCTGTTGGGCCTAACGTTGTTTCTAAATATGCAAACATGTCCATACTGTCTTTCTTATTTGTTTCCCACATCCTTACTACTGTATGTTCCCATATGAGAACTTCATCTACCCATAATTTGTTCTAATAATAGCATATTTCCACTGTAAATTTGTCCTATAGGTAACCTTCTTCCGGTTCCAGTGTAACCAGATTCCTGTTGATAACTTGTGACTGGTTTTGTCCAAGGTTCTCTTCCCATAGTATCATTTGATGTTTGTCCTAAGTCGTATTGTTGATAGTTTCTTTTAGGTTTATTTTCAGGATTCATAAAGATATTATCTTGTTTTTTATAAAAATCAGAGATCATTGTGTCTCCTTTAACTATACTATTTACTAAGGGTAAATTAAAATCTTCTTGTAATTTTTTGTAGCTTTCTTCATATGTCATTTTTAAATTTAACATACATTCTACTATCATATCGTCTACTTCTTCTTGTATATTTGCTTCTGTGAATTTTCTGTTTGTTATTTGTTCGTAGGATTTGTTAATTTCTTCTGATTTAAAAATTGTGTTAGTTTCTTGTCTTATTTCTTCTAATACGCTGTAATCTATATCTTCTTGTTCGAATTTTAAGAATTCTGAATCTAATAAGTATTCATCTTCTTCTTCTTCATTTTCTGTATCATATATTGGTTGTTCATTCTCAGATTCATCATCTGATTCTATAGTCATAAAATTGTATTGTGGTTCTTGAGGAGGTTGTTCTTCTGAACAAGTACTCTCTTCATATTTATCTTCTCTTTTAAAATCTGTAAATCTTAGACTTTGTGTGCCGTCTACATTTTCATATATATGACTCTGTTTCGGAACTAATGTTGAGTTTTCTATTTCTTTTAAATCGTTTATTTGCCATTCTAATCCTGCTAACTCTTCAGGATCTATCTTAACTGGTTCAATCATTTGTATAGACTTAGATGCTATTGTATTTACTATTCCTTCTATATTTACTTTGTATTTCATTCCTGATCTATTACTAGCTTTGCCTAAGACTCCTACGCTTATTACTATGTTATTTCCTTCGTAATTTTCATAACCTTTTGTCTGTAACGCTATTTTTAATTTTTGTAAATCTTTTATATCTTTTAATATTCCAGGTGTACAATAAAATAAGGCTGTATTTTGGCTTAAATCTACTTCCATACCTGAGATTATTGCCTTTTTCATTTCTGATTTCCAACTTTTGTCTAATATCAAAGTTAAAAGTTTAGTTCCTAAGTTTTTTCTTCCTAGAGCTTTTATCCCTATTACTATGAGTCCTGTATGTATAAACTGTTTTCCTGATTGTTTAATTTTTAAAATTGTTTCTGGTGAAAATAAATCTATTTCTACCATTTTATCTATTACTCGTAAACTTTCTTCTCTACTACTTTGTATTAAAGTTGTGTTTACGTTTAACATACCTGTTTGATATAGCGTTCTTGGATTTAATATATCTAATTGATGTTGATTGTATAAATTTATATTTTTGTCTAAGTCGATTTCTTCTTCTAATTGTATTGTTTGTTGTGTACTTCTAGAGGATGATCCTCTTCTTAACATTCTGTTTAAAAATGTATCTGACGAAATAATATCTCTTATATTACTAGTTGATTTTCTAGATTCTTGGATGATTTGTTTATTCATCTCTAGGTTTCCAATGTTTATAAATTTTTGGTTTTTCACTTAGATGTGTCTGACTTAGTTTATTTATAAGATTATTTATATCAGTAGAGTTTCATGTTACTACTGGATGTTTATTTTTGTTTATATTTTTGACTTCTAGAAAAATTTGGTTATTTTGTTCTCTTATGTAGTCTAAGTTTTCTGTTAATTTTTTAAGTTCCTCTGTTTGTTTTGTTATAGAGTGTATTATTTTTCCTAACAGATATTTATTATTAACTGATTCTTTTTGTAGACTAAATCCTAAGTTTATAATTAAGTCTGTGATACTATTTAAGTGTGTATTATCTGTGTGCAGACTATGTGTATGTAATTCTATAAATCTACAGATATGATTATAGTAACTACTAGATATATTTTTATGATCACTTTTATCGGAAAATTCTAAGTTTAAGAATTCGAGTTTTTTGAAATTTATCGCTGATTCAATAATTTCTTGATTAAAAATCTGATTTCTTCTTTAAAACGCTTCGTCTCTTTAGTTTCCTTAAAATATTTTCTTATATCCCAATATTTTAAATTTAATAACTAACTTTACATAGATAATCTTGAAATATTCACAAAGTGTAAAATTAAGTGTAAAATTCAATGATTTCTTTGTTTAGTTTAGTTTCAAAACAAAATTTTTCCCTAATCTTCACCTTAGCGGGTTTCCATATTAATAGGACTTAAGCATATCAAGCTGCCTGCTATGGACCTGTCTAAGTCTTTTAGATGTTAGAAAAGCCTTTGCTCTGATACCAAATTAAATTGGGTGATCAGAGTTTCAAACACTTATTAGTAAAAGTAAAACAAATAAGAAGTTTCATTAGTACGTGGCGTTGTTTACACCAGAGTTATGAAGAATTTAATCTTCCTTCGGACCAGTAGCCCTGCGAACTCGGGTTTCCAGCCTATATACTGTAGAAACATCAAAATAAAACATAATTTATAAAACTTACAGTGTTTTAGTAGAGGTTGAAGGTTGATAATATTGGCAGCGGATGACTTTTTTTATTTTTTTTATTTGGGATATAATATGAAGGGCTTGGGAGACTAATAAGAGATTGAAGGTTTCTGGGAAGAAATCAGAAAGAGATAGTTTAAGTATTCATAGAGAGGATTGCTATTGAAAATTTTCTCGGATATTTCTTGTGTGTTTTACAAATGAATTCTTCTTGCCTTTAAATAGGCAGAAGACTAAACTATCAAACAAAATTAAAAAGAGCGCACTAAGCGCACTATCTATCTATCGTACAAAGATAAAATAAAATAAAGAGCGCACTGAGCGCATTATCTATCTATCGTACAAATAATTACAACGCATATGGCGCACTAACTAAAAAAGTAAAAACGACAAAATCTTTTTTGGAGCTGTCTGTCGAGTGGAGTGTCGGCAGAATTATTTGTGTAGTTTGACGTCATGGCTTACGTCTGTCTTCTAAAAATCTCTGTGAGTGTCTGGAATTGTGTCTGTGTCGCTGAAGTCATCTGGGTTTCTGTAATAATCATCTTTATCTATTATATGATTTAACTGGAGAGACTCTCCTTCTCCGATGAATGGTAGGAGCATGTTCCAGTTTTTAAGACTCCAGATTTGTACATAATGTCCTTCTGCTAGTAAGTGATAGCAGTCCCAATGAAAATTAGGAGGAAGGGCTGGGGTTTTTTGATGTAAAGAAATAAAGTATTTGGTGTCTTTCTGTTTTTCTTTTGAGCTAAGGCTGGCTAAATTGTCAACCCAGTATAATTCAGATAACTGGATTTCTGTTTGTACTGCTAGGTTTTTTAGGTAGTTGTTTATGGAATTTTTATGGCTGATAAATATTCTTTTTCTAGCAGGTCTGTATGTGTGATCGTTTGCAAAGGGGAAAGAATTAAAGATTTTGCAACCGATAAAAGGGGTAGAGTTGTGAGAAGAGATGTTTCCTGTGGTTATCACAAATTTTTCTCCGAAGAGATTTATGATACCTTCTGTCTTGGGGTTTAACTCTAACTCAATGTAATCAATCATACTATTATGATAAAATTGGAGAATTAAATCATTAGGCATGTCTGTTTCTTTTAAGTTGATTTGGAGAAGAAGTAAGCAAGTTCCTTCTCCATCTTCATCCGTCTTTTCAACGATCTTTATATATATATATATATATATATATATATATATATATATATATATATATATATATATATATATATATATATATACACACACAATATATGAGATGAAACTCTAAAGCCCATAAACATTGAGTTGGGCCATGAAATAGTCTGTATTTATAACACTCTCCTTCAAACATTTTATATTATACACTATCAACATTATACTACTGGATAATGATGTCTCGATTCTTCATGACCAATACTAACTAGGGCTGTAAACGAGCCGAGCCAGGCTTGGCTCGAGCTCGAAATTAAACGAGCCAGCTCGGCTCGGCTCGATTTTTTTTTGAGCTGAAAAGTTGAGCTCGAGCTCGGCTCGTAAAAAGCTCAAGCTCGGCTCGTAAAAAGCTCGAGCCAGCTCGTTTTTTTTTTACATAATAATATATATATAAACAACAACAAAAATATTTTATTCTCGTTTTGAAGTTGATTGTCTTCAAAAAATTAAATACATGGAAGGGACAATATATAAAATACAAAAAAAACATAGATAACCCAAAACTTACAAAGTAGAAAATAAATACAATTGTAGATAAAGTAAAATTTTAATCCAAAACTCAGAGTTCTTGAAAACAAATTAACTTAAAAAATCAAAACATCATATTTCAAATATAACACATATATAACATATATATATATATATATATATATTAGTTATTTAGACGAGCCGAGCCACGTGTGACATCTCTCATTTCTATGCCTGATCCTATGATTCTATTTTGTAATCTATTGAGAATTATATTACTATGAACCTTTTGATGTCTCATATCACTTGTGATATCATTTCATTTCAAATTTCGAAGTCTAGTCTAAAGCGAGTATTCTATTGCGCATAGAACGGCTTGCGCATTATATTTTGATTCTATATCTGATTCTGGTATTCCTTCTTAATCTTGCTAATTATAGTAACTTTGGATGCCTTAGACTCTAACCTAATTAAAACAATTCAAGTTGGTAACTTTGTTTGACTAAAATAAATTTTAAAGGTAAAAGTTACACATAAATAAATTTCAGTGTTTCTTTCGTGACGTTTTCAAAACTTGGTTAATTATCGTAATATCAGTTAATTATTATATTTTATTATTATTATTATTTAAACTTTTGAAAATTATATTATTGTTGTTATTTAATTATTAAATTAATTATAACATATCTTAAATAAATAAAAATATTATTATTCTTTTAAACTAATCCTATATCCTAATATCTTACTAACACATTTTTATCCAAAATTTTTGAATTTGGACGTAAATCCATTTCCCCCATAATTCGTTTTTATTTTTATTTTATTATTAAATATAATAAACTAATTTATAACATTTGCAATTTTAGCCCTAATAACTAATTAATTTTTGCGAATAAGTCCCTAATCCCACCCTATAAATAGAGCCCTTGTTCCTTCATTATTCTTCGCACCTCAACGATCCTCTAGGGTTCTCTAGCTACTAAAGGTCGTTATTCTCATCTCTTGGAAGATTCTAGCTTAAATCATTCCATTCTAAGTAAGTTCTTGTTATGTTCTTACTTTTTCTTTCAAATTCTTTCATAACTAGTTAGATCTATGATTCCCTAACATGTTTATGTTATAATCATAGACTTATCCAAGATCAAAAACCCTATTTCAATTAAACTTGTTCAAACTTTTATTTAAAAACTTGATTTTGATCTTTCTTGTTCCTTTCAATTTCAAAAATCATGTTTTTACTAAAACTCCTTATCTTCAAATTAAACCCCTCTAATAATCAACTTATATTATTTCTATCTTTACTAAACTTATATTTTCACTTTAACCCTTATACTTTTCAAACTTACCAAACACACCCTAAACTTGGTCAAGTATACAAATAGGGTAACTTTCAAACCAGCATGTAGTTATCTGACAAACATTAAAGTTCTGGCTAGGAAAAGACGGGGTTCCGATCCAACCAACTCTTTCCTGGGAACTTTTATGTTGGAGGTACTACTCTGGAATGATAACCACTCTAGTGTACAACAACCACTTTCAACTAATTACATTGTCAACCCCTCGACTATCCTTAACTTGTTTCTAACATAACAAACTTAACTTAGGCAATCCTTAAGGCATTCAATCCAAGTTACTACAAGTTCAAGTTCAACCCTTTCACTTGCAAGGTGAGTTTACATAGCCCCTTTTTCTTTTGTACTTTTTGGGGTGAAACATGATTACATTCAAATACTATTTGCAATTACACACGTACAATTCTATAATATGATTATATGTGTTTATTTGTGCTTTATGCTTGGATGCTAATTGTTAAGGCTACCTATACATGAGATACACGTGCAAACACAAATACATTATTTCAGGCTAACGTGTGTTGTTATGCCCTACATTTACATTAGGATAGCATGTGTTGTTATGCCCTACATTTACATCAGGATAACATGTGTTGTTATGCCCTACATTAGGATAACATGTGTTGTTATGCACTTCAATTACAAAGTTTCATTTGTGCAACTAGCTTAACTTAGATTCTCCATAAATGCTTTATAAACCATGCATCATATGAATTGTACACAAAACATTTGAACTTTACTTGTGGTGTCAAAAACTATGTATGCTCACCAACTATTTATAGTTGACCCTCTCATTTTAAACATGTTTCAGGTACTAAGCTTTGAGTTCATATTCAAGATGCTACCCTTAGGAATTGAGGACCTAGTCTTAAATTTTAATATGGAAATTCATGTATTCTTTAATTCTTGTAAATGTAGTAATTGATACTTGAAACAATGTAATGAAATGGATTTTTTTTAATTATTACAACTTTAGCAAACCATGAGCTTATGAACAGTCTACATGTCCCGCCCCGACGTTTCCGCCGTCGGTTGGGGTGTGACAGATTGGTATCAGAGCCTTGGTTATAGGGAATTAGGTTATTAGACACCTTTGACCTAGACTATAACCTTAGGACACCCATTTATGCCATGTCTCTGTGATTATATGATATGCTACATGCTACATGACTAATATATTATGTGTTAATTACTTAGAATCTCATGACTTATTAGGTCTCACCTATAAAAAATTAAAAACAATAATATCCTTACCCTTATCCTAAGTTTCAATCTTTCTTCTGTCATTACCATCATAGCATATGGAGCGTCATAAGTCTATTAAATTTCTTTTTACACCTCGTTAGGGTTTTAAACTTTGTTAACTAGTAGAGGACACATGCAATCCGGAAGAGTGACACCTGTATTCTGGGTTTTCTGTCTAGGAAAGCATTTCATATAAATCCCAATCAACCGAGGGATCCGTATGCTTTCCTGGGAATTCCCAGGATGAGTGTTTACTTATAGGCTAAAGCGTGTCTCCTTGAAAGTTATATAAGTTTATTAACCTTAATGTATCATAGCATTCAAATGGTATTATCCATGTTGAGTGCAATCCAAACTATAAATACTTATGTTTTAAATTATCCTTTGTTTTATACCCAAGAAATCCTCATAACTTCTTATATCTTTCCCCCTGTCTTTGTTAAACCTATAGCATGCCTCCGCGTCGTGCCAACGAGACCAACAACAACAATGACCTTGCTGCCCTTCTCACTCAACTTGTGAACCAACTCACTCAGGCCAATAACAACAATGGCGGCACTAACAACATTGCTAATAATGGTGGTGGTGGTGCCAACCCACCCCCATGCACTTTCAAACACTTTAACTCATGCAACCCCTGTCAAGTTCTATGGTACCGGAGCTACGGGCCTCCTTCAATGGTTTGAAAGCATTGAAAGCACTTTTCTCAACAGTGATTGCCCTGACAATCTCCGGGTTCGCTATGCCACCAGCGTCTTTCAAAAACGGGCGCTCACTTGGTGGAATGGTGAGAAGAGGAACCGGGGAGTGGATGTGACCATGGCCTTGCCATGGGATGAAGTTAAGAGACTCATGACCGAGGAATTCTGTCCTCATAATGAAATGAAGAAGTTGAAGGCTAAGTTTTGAGATCTTACCCAAGACAGTGGTGAAAGTCTAGCCTACACAACTCGTTTCCATGAGTTAAGTCTTCTGGTACCCCACATGGTCACTCCACTGACTAGGGGTATTGAGAAGTACATCTGTGGTCTACCCATGAAAATCCAAGATACAGTCCTAGGAAGAAATCCAGCTACCCTTGAAGACGTTATCCGCTTAGCTGCCACATTAACCGATAACCATGTGAAGGCGGGTACACTAACAAGGAAAGGCGCAAAGAAAGTCACTGACTCAACAGCCTCTTTTGAACCCTCTAAAGAAGACAAACCCAAACCTGGTCACTTCAATAAGAAACGTAACTTTGCTGTCATTACCCCTGCTGTACCAATCAACCAAGTAGCTCCTCTAGCCCAAAACCAAAATAAGAAACCATATACGGGTAACAACCCTTTATGCAACACGTGCAATTATCACCACTTCCCAAACATGCCATGTCTCCTATGTGCCAATTGTGGAAGGTATGGTCATGTAGCAAGTACTTGCCAATCCAGACCACCCGTTAGTCAAACTCACCAAGGGAACCAAGCCAATTAGCAAGTTGCCAATCAAGTTGTACCAGCCATTACTAATGGGCGTGCTTGTTATGAGTGTGGTAATCCAAAACACTTCAAAAACCAATGCCCAAGGATAGCCAATGCAAACCAAGGTGGTGCTCGTGGGCGTGCCTTCAACATAAACGCTAATGAAACTCAAGACAATGCCGAGGCAGAAAATGAAACCAATTGAAGCTAATGCAAGATGGAGTCGAATAAGGATCTAGCCTGGAATAAATTATGTATTGTAATCCTTTATGTTATTTATGTCGTTATCAGAACTATTTACATCTACTACGGTTTGTCACTATAAACTTGAACTTGCTAGCCAACTTCAGAAAGTGAATCATTTCACCATTAACCGTCCATATAAACACTAACGAATTTAAAAGATAAAACTCATCTACCTACATCATGCATGAACGCCGAGTAACACACCCGATCGCCTACAAAATCCAATAGTTTCCGATACGCATGAGACTCAATAAACATTCACAAAATACATAATACTAGAGTGATCACATTATACATATTTGCTTATATATGATAGCAAATTGTTCACACTATACTTGAAACCTATTCGCTTACAATTAGATCATACATGAAACATGAGTGATTACGTTATACACAGAATTATATTGTCTACATTGTTACAATTGATTAAGTACATCATACACAAAGCATGATTATTCACCTTATCCATGAAAACTACTCGGGTTTTGACGTATTCTTGTCCAAACACGAGGAAGCTATGAAAACCCTAAATTATGACACGTTATTACTCTTTAGTACCTGATTGACTTTACTATCTATGGACATAGTTATTTGTTAGCAACACATACGTGAAAACAATAGTTACGAATTATGTGATTTTGTGTTACCCCCCCCCCCCTTGACCCACACAC